>UELV01048369.1:0-13670 GCA_900490015.1 Megastigmus stigmatizans
TATATATATATGTATGTATGTATAACCTGAAATATAAGTAGCTGGACGAACTGAGATTAAACAATTTGTAAAACGTTTTTATAACGATCAACGTGAAATCATGCTTATCACAATAATCAAAAAAAAGGAATTCTTATTAACATAATCAAAGATTGCAAATGAGCAACGAGAATGAGTAAAACAAAAATTGAGGCAAGAATGCTCAGCGAGATTATACACTTATTATAGATATATATTTATCTAATGTATATATATATATCGACTATCGACAATAAGGAAAAAAAAGTAATAAGTATAATACTGCGCGCCAGCTGTGATCTTTCGCGAGGTTTATACTCTCTTTGGCGAGTAAGTATCAAAAAAATGTAATATCAAAACAAAAGTCAAACGAAACATTCCGCGTAAGTACAATTTCCAAAAAAAGGCAAACTATACAAACTTCCAACTCTTTGCATGTCAATTGTCTTTTGTATAAGCAAAATAAATTATACAAGCCAAAATTTCCAGTTTTTTAATGTGCGGTATTTTATAAACATTTTATATTCTATTTACTACTTTGCGATAGTCAAGAGAAGAGAACAGCGATAAATTTGTACTGTCAACTGTATTGGCATTATAAAAGCGTAAATTTAAGAATGATCATATGTACACGTAATCGCAGTATTGGTTAAATATTAGTTTTTTAATAAACAAAAATGAATTAGAGATTGTTTACTTTTCGATTGTATTTTTATATATTGCGATGTATAAATATTATAAATTTCAATTGAGATGAACGAAATATTATGCATGTACAAAGGTGTTAGCGTTTTGACACTTCGACAAAAAAAAATTCTTCGTCATCTGAGGGTAATAATATATAAATATATATTTTTCATATTAATAAAGAAAAACGCGTTCCGTGATATAGAGAAGAGGCGAGCTTCGTTGTATACGTGAAGATTCTGAGGTACAATTTACACAAGTATTTTGAACGACATACGATAAAAAAAATGTCTTAGTATCGTAAATGTACGCGTAATTTTCGCATGTAATACTATATACGACATACTGCATAAAAAAACTGTAGAGGATGAAAATGCAGCGAAGGCTTCCGTTTTACTTTAATCGAGATGACAATTATTTCTCTTCTTTTTTTTTAAGTGTACAGAGCTAAGTGACAATTAAAGTGCAATTTGTTTTACAACCTTGTTATTCTTGATACTGAATATTACTCCCACAAATTTTCCTTAATATCCCTAATAAAAATTTTAAGTTCATTAATAATTCCTGGGTAATTTTCGGGTTCGAAGATTAATAAATGCGAAAAAATTATATTACGATTTTCCTTTCTTTATTGCTTCACATATTCTTTCCAATTGCTCAACAATTAATAATTGCATACTTAAGTTGGCATTGAGACATGGCTGAAAGCTTTGATTGATTTTTAAATTCTAGTCTTATGCACATAATAGTCTACTTAGATCCATGTCTCAAAGTCCATTATTACACTATATATACGCTAAATAAAACTATTTACAAATAAAACCAGAAGTACATAGTATGCGTTTCATCATGTATGAAAGATTGTTTTTGTTCGCATATGCCAGTTATCAATTTGATAATCTGAAAGTCAATTTTAGAGCATTATACATCCATGAATTTCAATTAACCTTTAGAGTGCCGGGATTTGAGAAATTTCAAAAGCCCCGTTTTTCTATGAAAAGGTGAGTTTGGGCCATGCACAAAAGAATAACTAAGGCCAAGTCTTTGGCAGATCGGGGCATGACGCCTCCAGGCGTCATCCCGGCCCGGTACGGTAATGCACATGGTAATTTTTTTTCTTTTTCGTAAAAAAACGTTTAGAAGATTTCCCAAGCCTCAAAAATGTTTCCCTAGAGGTTTTTGGGGTTGCTGAATACGATTCTGCAATCAAACTTTCAAAATTCAAAATGGCGGGTCCAATATGGCCGCCTTTTTGAACGATAGTGTTTCAAATAATCTTTCAAAAATTATCAAGGACGGAAAATACTCAAAGTGGTTTTTCTAATCCCAGGAACGATTGCAATTCTCGAATCAATTATGAAATTCAAAATGGCGGATCCAAGATGGCGACCAACTTGAACTAAAATTGATTTTTAGTTAAATTTAGAGAATCGAGTTCAGAGACCTAAATAACCCTCAAAGACCCACTTAGGTGTGCTTAATTAATGAAAAAACATATGACGCCTACAGGCGTGATCCTGGACTTCTAAAGGTTAATATATTTTTCAATAATGTACGAAAAATATTTATTTTTTGCCATTTAACAATAAATATTCCTCATAACATTGATTACACGACTGTTCATTGCTCTAAAATATAAAAGAAGTTAATGTACTATATGACATAAGAATATATATAGTTATAGAGCCATTACATACAATGAAATTCGAACATGTTTTTAAGGACCCAATTTTCATGACTATTTCCAACTACTATACTCATCGTGATTTAAATAAACACTAGTTGTTATGATAATTGTACACAAACTCAAAGATTTCAGAAAAATGATTCTACATAATTGCACGTCTATGAAAATATATAATCATTCAAAATTAATTGATTAAGATTTATACATGATTATAGTGAACAAACTCTACATGTAATTATGTATTCTTTCTCTGAAAACTTTTAGGCCATTTTGCATGCAAACAAAATTTGATTGAGAGTCTAATGTACAATTGATTATTAAGATTACTTCTACACCATTTCGCCTGCGCATTTAGGTATACGACTAGAAGGTTATTCGACTATAGTACACAACTATAGTTTCGACTATAGTTCATCCTCAACATTCGCAGATGTATAGTTTCTAAAAACCCTTCATATTCAAATTAATTGCATATAACTCCGTTGCAGAAACTTATTAATAAATACTTAATATTAAATTTAAAATGTAATAAAATTTTATTGTAAATTGCAAACTCATAAAATTTACTGTATAGATTAATATTTATTGTTAAATGAGTCTTTCTTTACGTTTGTTAATTTACTATTAAATATTCCCCAAAAAAAAATTCTATCACGTTATTTTTTACATGATATGGAATAGTGATACGTTATATAAACTGTAACCGTATGATAGATACAATGAATCAATTAAAATTAAAAAAAAAATAGAAAACAGTAAAAATTATTTAATAAGTACCACCAAGTGCTTTATATAGTAGTTCATAAAAACATGATCATTCAATCTCAAATTTTTGTATACAACAAATTGACTCTGTAAATTTTCTTTTTCTTTTTGTATTGTACTGTACAACAAATGCACAAGATATATACCACTTTTTTTATCACTTCGTTCACATGTATACACAATTATTCTCTATACCAATTCAATTGTATTGTTTACGTTTCAGTTTTCAAAAAATCTCGTTTCAAAATAAACGATTCATCTTTGTATATAATATCTTTCGATATTCTCATTTATATAAATGTATATATAATATATATTACCTAAATGCAAAATTTCTATCACAAATCTAATTGGAATATCCCACACGCGCGTTTTTATTTTTTACTTATTGTACGAATGATCGTCGAAAAGAAAGCCTTTCATGACTCGTAAATGGGCAGTGGGTGGCCCTCTGAATTGAAAACCCATTTATCTAGATCGATCAATTGCCTTGTATCATCGAATAGCAAGTAAAGATACTTCAAAGTCTCACCGAACCAAAAACTCTCTGTCATGTCACGTGGGCGAGTATGGAAAATATTTTTAACATTACTTATACTCGTGTATCCGTTTTCGACCCTTGTGAAATTTTCAAACGCCTGAAAACAGTGAAAAAGTTATCAATTAAAGAATAATTGTTTTTTACCTTAAATACAATTCTTAAAAGATAGTATTAAATCAATTAGTGCAATCAAGATTTACTTACTTGGAATATCTGCCAGCCCCAATTTTGGTAAGTCTTATTGCCAGTAAAGTACCACATGTAATATAAACTTTCAATGAATTCAGGTCGCAGAAGATTGTGCGCATCATTCGTCTTAACATACATGTCTTTCTGATTTTCATCATCCGATTTCTATAACACAAATTTTGGAATTTTGATAAAGTGAAACTTTGAATGTTGCTTAATTTATTAAAATGGAAAATCATTATAAATTTACCTGAACATTAAAGTAAGTAATTTCTGGAGCAAGACCAGTTGGCTGTGTAATGTAAGTTGCATAGCAAGTTTTGAGTAAGTCAGTTGCAAGATTCATATGCCCACCTGGTAATCCAAAGTGTACTCCCAACGCAAGAGTTCCACTCAAATAACAAGTTAAATGGTCCTAAAATGATTTATTTCATTATAATTGTATCGCACAAATAATAAAAGATTCATAAAATTATAAAATTAGTTTAATTCTAACCATTTTTGGTTTCATATCTCGTGCAGCACCTAATAATTCTGCTATGAACAAATGCTTATTAACAGCAGTTCTTTTTACCAAATGCTTTTCAGTTCCCGCGATACCAAGTAAGTAATCGTCTCTTAAGCTGAAATAAAAATTACAAGATTACATTTAAAGCTACAATTTATATTTTACTAATGGATTATGGAAACAACATTAATTTTATAAATGAATGTTTACTATTTGAAAAAGCTGTAAAACAATGATGTTCTAAAGCAATGATGAGTGTTTAATAAATAAAAAAATATTTGAGCTGTATCAACATCTACTTACTAGTCAATAGTTTTTCCAGTCTGTATCCACTGCTTAAGCAAATACTCATAGTAACTGTCTCCCCTAGCGCCAAGTGTGATAACTGCCCATTCACGGAACAGGCCGGTATTTGCATTGATGAAGATCGGCACGAGACCATCGTATTTATCCAGCTGATGCACGTGTTCCGAGACCTTGGCCGCTGCAACTTCAAAGCGTGGCTGCCTTGAGCTCCTGCTTAGATCTCGAAATTCGAGCTGGATCGAGGTTATTTCACTTGTACTGCTGTCAGGACCCCATTTAGGTGGGTGAGCACTACGTGTACCCAAATTTACATCTGAATATGGAACACCCGAGCGAGTTGAAAAAGCTGGTAACATTCTATCACCAAGGTCAATCTGTTGAAATGCAAAATTTCATTTTAGCTATTTAATTTACCATTTTTACATCTTATTATTCATTTGAAAAATTCATGAATGAGAAGTATTAGATAAAGAATCTAAAATCAAATTCTTTCTATCTTTGAAAGATAAAAATCAATAAAGTGTATATTAATATGAAAACTTTTATTTTACCGCTTTGTCGAGAAACATTTTGTCACCAGACAAATGATAAGCTGCTAATAATCCACCAAGAACTCTTATGGTAACTTCAAATAAATTTACATCTCTATTTTGACTAAATAATAAACTGTTCTGAACCCAATTTCTTGCTTCTTGAAATTCTGTAAAAATTGATGAATATTAATACAGCATGGTAACACATTTTTTCAATTTAATAAAAAACTTTAAATTACCTTCATTTAGTCCCATTATATACATAGTATCTAAAGAATCAACAATGGTCAAACCAAGTCCAAACCATTCATGATATCCTTTTGATATTGGTTTGATGTTATCATGTCCCCAAGCATATTTCTTATAACCATTCCAAGAATGTTTAAAAGCTCGTATTACAGCTTTTTGCCTATCATTTTGTGGACCTATTATATAAAAATTATAAAAATTATATACAAATTATATTAAAAACTAAATATTTTCTGCAAAATTATAATCTTTTTATTTTGTAAGTTAAATAAATAGTCAAAATACTTTAATAGCTGTAATATTACTATTTCTCTGAAATATATTTATATTGTAATACCGTTGAATTTAAAGGGTTGAAGCTTATGTTGTGGTGGTTCTCCAATCTGATCATCATCAACTTGATTGACTTCTGGCTGAAACTCAGGTTCATCTATAACCTCCACATTGTTTTCTCCACCTCCAGCTCCCCTGCCACCTCCACCCTGATCTACCTTTTCTATTGCAATCTCATTAGTCACCTCAAAAGAAAAAAAAAATTTATATTAAATTAATGGTTTTTAATAATTGTATTTTTTGACAACTAGTAAAAATAACTGTTATAATAAAAAACAATTTAATTTGACTTTTTTCATGGCATTATTTTAAAATGGGTTTCAATTTTATTGTTAAAGTATGCATTCAGTGTAATTGAAACTAGTCTATCATTTTGACTGTGGTATCATACAATTTTTATTGATGTTTCCTTGTGTTATTAAAATGATAAGCAACAAGCACCTACGTAATCAAATTACAATACCTGGGTTTTCTTTGGATGATTTTGAATAATCTTGCCACTGTCATAATCGCTCTCATCTATTGTAGTTGTAGTCTGAGACTTGCCAGGTAATAAATATATTATAAGAATTATAATTGTTATCACAGCAAAATAGAAGATATTTCGTTGAAACCTGGACAATTGGTTCCATTGCTAAAAGTAAATTAAACATTATACAATGTCTATAAGGCTTATAAGTATTTTATAATGATTATCTAATTTGTTTTGTAATATAATTATGATGATAAATATATCAAAACTAAATATAAATAAATCAAGGAAAATATAAATAAAGTAAAAAAATTAATATAACTATTTTAGTACAAAGCTAAGTAATTTTAAATGAATTATAACTTATTGAAGCATCCAGTCTATAAAAAAAATTTATGATAAAGGAATAAATGACAGCAAGTAATTAGGTAGTTGAACACATTGAATATAATAGTGATAAAAATGCAGTCAATAATTACAAGTATATTTTATCCATGTTCAATATATGTATTTTGAATATAAAAAGAAAATACATCAGCAATAGTAGATAATAAAATATACTAGCATGACTCTTCAATTCATCATTTCAAAATATACCTATTCAGAAATAAAAAAAAAACACGTCAACTCATTGTCATGCTTAAAAAAAACACCGCTGCAGAAAATGCAGACAAAGGTTCAAGTGCAAAAAAAGGTAGAAAAAACTCACTCTCCAGACACTCCGTGATGTTGATCTCGCGAAAGCCGTGCCGTCATTGATGTTGAGACTGACATAATCAGGCTTGCCCAAATCCCGGGGCGAAAACATGACGATAGCCGCAGTCCGGCAGCTGAGCTATGGCCTGTCGGCGCTACCCCGGGAAACAATCGTCGCCGCGCTCTCTCTCTCGCAGAGAGACACAGCCGAAGAGGTTACGTTCGCCGCGCACCGATTCACTGTTGTTGCTGCACTCTTCCTTCTCTCGACTGGCGACTTCTTTCCTTCTCTCGATGACGTTTGTTGATAATTCAGTCGCGTCCACGTGGCACACGACGTCGTAGATCCTCAGCGAGCGGTCGCTTCGCTATTGCGTGAATTCTGCGGGGGACGGGACATGGTTTTTTATCTTGCATTCCTCTCCTACACTTGGAAGCTTTGCGGAATTTTTGGCTTGTTGCTACTTGGCACTTGCTATATCGCCAACCAACGTCGACGACTGTACAATTTTAGTTTTCTGCTTTGGTTGGCCGGTAGAGGGCCAAGGCCAATGCTGAAAGCTGAGACTGCTGAGAGACTGAAAATTTCACGAAATGCATAGCGCAGATATATAAATGTCAAAACTGCATATAAATGTATATGCATGTATATGTGTAAGCGTATAAGTGCATTTCATTGTTTCGATCTTCCGTTTGCAAATGTTTCGTTCATTTATGCACAGTGTTAATAGAATCAATTCATATACTTGTTTATTTACTGAAATCATTATTCACAAACTGTCTGCACTCTGCAGATTCTGATTCTGCAGATAGGTATTCTGATAAGCTGACGCCATCTGTATACTTTGATAAATTGAAAATGCGGGAGTATTTAAATGCATAATGCAATGCATACGTTTTGAGAAAAAATACTGGATGATAGTAAATTACAGAACCGATAAGCATTCAAAATATAACACCCATAAAAAACAACTTTATTAAATTTATTTAAGATTTAAAGTTAAATATTAATAATTAATTTAAATTAATACTGTCAAAGTAAATTACTTATTTCGCTAATTACATCATTATTTCAGCCCTTTTCCAACTACACCTATATTATATATACTTATATAGATTAATGCCCAATGTTCAACTCGAATCGTGGCTCTGACAACAAATTACCTATATAGGTAGACCGCGATGAGCCAACGACCGCGTCGATGTATAACCGATGACCCCCCACGTGCTTTTTACGCGAAGATTATAACCTAAAAGTTACAAGAGGTACCAAGAAGTATTATGACATCATCGTCTAGTTGATAGTACCGATACCAAATTATTTAGTTTTAACTTAAACATTAATTTATTTTTAAAAATATGAGGTTCAACACTGAATCATTAACTCGCTGTTCGGCGCGATTAGGAACGTTGGCCGAAATTGAAAGACTGCCAAATTTAAATTTCGAAACACCTCTTCTTCTTTTGTACACAAAGGTAGGTATATTTACTTAATTTCCTCAAAAAGTAAACAAAGATTAAGATCAATAATTTTTTTAATTTATATAATAAAGAAATTTTAGCTCTATAATAGAATTTGTAATAGTGTTAGTTCTATAACTTTGTTTTTTTTACTTTTTTAATTGAAATAATGGAAACCTATATTTTTCCTATTTTTTTAGAAAGGCAGTATTCCACATTTAAGCAAGGATGTTTTTAAAATGGTGACCACGGAACAGCAATTTTTATTAAGCACACTGCCGTCTACTATTTATATGGCAGATTTTGCCAAACAATTTAATTCTTTTGATGAATTTGTGAGCATGAAGGTATATTTATAATTTATAAATAAGATATATTTATAAAATTGATAATTCAATTTATATTATATTATTTCTAAACAGAAAATAATAATATGATCTGAATCTGCTAATTAAACTTTTCTCAATTTAAATTATTAAATAAATATTTTTATGTACCTTTACTAAGTACATAAGTATAGGTATTATTACAATTTAGTTTCTTTACAGGAATACCCATTTTTCTTGAATATCCAAGATCCATCTGAAGCTACAGTTCCTGGTTACCATAAGAAAGCTTCTATTGCTGTATGGTCTAGAAATGGGAGGTTCACTGTTACTTCTGACAGGTACATGGAGATAGTTGAAACTTTTAAACCTGATGTATATGTAACTTTATGTGACGGTGACACAGATAAACATAGTACTCAAAAACGGATCAGTAAATCAGTCGATACAAGCAACAAATTATTTGAAAGGTGCTTTACACGACATATGGAGTCTAGTGTGTTGAAAAATAAAGGTCTTTTGGGAGCAGTTGAAGGAGGATATTGTCTACAAGCAAGGGAGAAGTCCATAAAATATATGGGAAACAAACCACTCCTTGGGTATGTGATTGATGGATTACACAAAAATGGAATAGAAACAACAGACATCACTATTGGTCAAATAAAACCTGTAATTGAACATTCCCTTGTAAGTGAAAGTTTAAATTAAATATTTATATATTTGAATTTTTATAGATGAATTTAATAATTTGTAAAATATTTATTGTAACTCACAGAAATTACTTCCTGTGGATAAACTTCGTGTTATAATGGGTAGTTGGAACCCATCTACTATTTTAGATTTAGTCGACTTAGGTATTGACGTATTTGATTCATCCTATCCATACTTGACAACAGAACAGGCTAAAGCATTAACCTTTTTATGCAATGAATATAATCATGAAAAAAATGGAGATGTTATAAGTCTTTCTGAAACTAGGTAAGTTTATAAAAAAAATTAAAAAAATTTTGTAGGACATTAAAATTTAGTATATTGTTTCAATTTTAGGTATAAAGAAGATTTTGAACCTATATGTAAATCTTGTACATGCTTAACTTGTAAAAACCATACTAAAGCATATATACATCACCTCATTCAAACCAAAGAATTACTCGCAGAAGTTCTTCTCATGATGTATGTATAAACTTTATTAAAAATTAAAAATTTAACATTTCTTCGGAGTCTGACAGATCTCTTTTCATATAAAATAACATTATTCTAGACATAACACCCATCATTACATGGAGTTCTTTAAAGCTATTCGACAACACATAAAAAACGGAACGTTTAACGAATTTCGGGATAAAATTCAATCGAGATGTTCGTTACCGATTAAAAAATCTTGATTTTTTCAAATAAAGGTATTTAATATAAAAAATAATATTTTGTTTATTTACATTCAAGGCTATTAAATATTACTTGCATAAATTCCATGTTTTTGGACGAGAGTAGAGTTTAAAACAGTTAATTTATTTACTTTTTACAAATCAGTAAACATTGATTAATATATTTTAATTTTGGGCGTCATAATTATAGATAATATATGAACATTTATTAATACTTTCAATAATTTATCATTCAAAAATGTTGGCATTTATGCAGAAATAATATTTCCCTTATCTTTGTATCTTCTATTCAGGTAAAAAGTTCGGATCCAAATAGTTGTATGAGGTAGTACTAAAGTTTTGCGGTAAGTAATCGGTGTCATAGCATTTCGAGTATTTGGGTGCGTGTATGGCCGAGAGTTTGTGGGTTGAAGAATGAATAGGATCTTCCGCCTCGAGTTGAGCAACGGCACAATCCGAACACAAATCGACATTGTCAGGGCATTGTTCACAGTGCCATCTTATCTCACCTTTTATAGGTTCTTCACCACAAACGAAACACTGTTAAAAAGAAATATTTTCTTAGTACAATTTTTCAATTTTGAGTTGCATAATGTCTAATAAAGAGGATATTTTATACATTAAATAATAACAATATTTAATGAAAATAATTATGTTTTCCATTCTCAATTTACAAAATTAAATTTCTTTTATAATTTTAGTAACTATTTCTGTAAAAGAGTATGAAATAATTGTTAGAATATGTCTGTTATTCTTAAAAATATTAAATTTCATATTTTCTTATAAATCAAATAAATTCTTCAATTTATTTCACAATTTTTCAGAGCTCTTATGAATCCAAACTTGTAAATTAAAACCAAATTATCTGCTAACATTTTTAATCCTTTTATTAGGTCAAAATGAACAACACTTTTTGTTACATATTTGAAACATTAAGCTATGTGATTTGTTTATTTTATTTTAAATTAGTTTTATTTATTTAACCCTTAAACCTATGGTTTATTTTACAGTTTAATGGTTTCATGAGAATCTTTACATTTTAAGAATTAAATTAATATTTAGAGATTAAAAATCCAACCTTATATCCAAGATGTTGGTGATATGATTCACCATTACTAGCATCCTTTTCAATTTTAACTTGTCGCAGTAATTCAAATTGTTTAAACTCAGAATTATCTTCTAAATTGCCATTTATAGATGCTGAATTATTTTCCTGTAAATTTCGAATAGTTTATTTGTGTTTTAAAACAATTAAAACAAAGAATCCATAGTATGCAGAAAGTAGCATGCAGAAAATTGAATACATGTCTATTAATATTTTAGTTATTTTTAGTCATCCTTGCTGAATATTATCAGTATATTAAAGCAGTTCATATGCAAACACTGATTCTTTTGTTAAAATTGAATTGTAATATAAATTTATTTGTGCAGTATGATAAATATTTTAAAAATATAATAGAATTATAAATAAAGCTTTAAAAGTAATTCCACCCATAGTAAATAAAAGATTTATAAATAATATTATATTGATGACAATAAGACTTACAAAGTCTTCTGGAGTAGGTTCCTTTTTAATCTCATCAAGAAGGTATTCATGAGGAAAAAAGGTTGACTTTCTAAAAGTAATATTTTTATGACGATTCGTCTTCCTTGGCTCACTTTTCGTCTTTGGTCCTCGGCCTGGAATTGGCAAGCCTGCTTTTGTAAGTTTGATGAAGTATTTTTGGACTCTACTTGACACTTGTTTTGGAGTACGATTTCCTGTAATTTTTTTTTAATTTTTACTAATATATATAACTATTTGGAAGGATAACATTTTTTTAAATAACAATTCCTTAATAAAATCAAATTTCTTGCTAGTACGTTACATTAATTTTGATATTATATTTTATACTGAAAAAAAATATTTAAAATATTTCTTACCCAATGCATTAGCAATTTTTGTCCATCTTCGCATCTCAATTTCCTCAGGAGGATACTCGATCAATAACTCTTCTAAACGTCTTTGTTCGTCTGTTGTCCACAATTTATTAAAAGTTTCTGGTTTGGTTCCATCAAAAGTTCTACCTCGAACAAGAGATTTATCTAAATCTTCTTCTTGCTTGATATCTTTCACTTGAGGTCCAGCTTTAGCATGGCGAGTTAATGGCCTCATATTATTATCTGGTTGAGCCACATTATATTTAGACCAGTCAATAACTGGAAGATCTGGTATTGTTTGTGGACCAGGATAATCAGGAAGACTTCCACTTTGCAGCTTAGATACATACGCTATAGGATCAGTCAGTGCCTTTTTCTTTTCTAATAACAGTACATCCAAATCTTTTATAGCTTGTGTACGTTGAGCTTGAAGAGTAACAATCACTTGAAGTAAATTTCTATAATCTTTATTTCCTTTAAGAGCCAAATGATCTGATTCAAAATAGAAATGATCTTCAGGGTCTATAGTTTGTTCCTCATGAAATACTGATGGTGTTGGTTGAATCACTGGGGCATCAGGAGGTCTACTTCTCGGAAATATTGCTGCCTTGTAGTTTGGTATGAAAGCTTCATCGGGACCACAACCTGTTAATATTTCAGATGGAAGGTCAGACAATACTTCATCCAATGTTTGATTCTTTGACGATGATATTTTAGACTGATTGTTGGATGTTACAGCTGTAGATAAGTTATTAAATATAGACCCGTCAACTTGGTAGCAAGATGATGGTCCGGCATGATTGTAATGCATAAGTGAATCAAATTGATCATATGTATGCGATGTTTCAGGAGGCTCACTTGATTCATTAACTTCCATTGCCTCTGAGGTTTCCATATTTTCTACACTTAATTTTCTACACTTACACTTAATAAATAATATTTATTTATCTCAAAACTGTTTACTGTAAAATTTATCTATCTACATTAGGCTAAATTTATTACTACATGGAAGCTTAATTAAATCTCGTCATCTACATTGATTCCGATAATTTAATGTTTTAGGTTTTAATTTAAATTTTAGTTTGATTTGTTGAGAAATTTTATCTCGCCAAATCATTATAATAAAGCTTAAAAACTGCCTCCTGGACACTCCTGATGGATGATGTTGTTTACAATTTTCACGTGATAATTTTAAGGTTAGAAACTTAAACTTATCACTATATATAAGTGTACACATCATCACGAAAAAAAAAACTAATAAGTAACGTGTACCAATATTAAGGTATCTAGGGGAAGGTGGGGCGTCACGGGCACCCTAACTTTAATTTAAGATTGTATTAAAAATCGATAGATTCGAATTATAAAAAAAATTACAATAAGTAAATAATACTATTAAGAAACAGGATTGACCACAAAAATATTATATCGAGAGGTATTTTTTAATATAAAATTGAAAAATTAAAGCGCTCAGAAATGCTCTATGTGCCCCACTAGTGGGGCATAGGTGGCAGGAGGGTGGGGCACGAGTAGCATGGGCTATAATGGATAATGTGAGCTTACAATTATTGTTGCGTGCGATACCGCCTTTCTGCCT
>UELV01048384.1:2059-32687 GCA_900490015.1 Megastigmus stigmatizans
ATATATATATATGTGTGTGTGTGTGTATAGTTTGCCAGGTAGAGGCTGAATGAGGCGAGGCGTTGCATCGGGGATTTTGGTCAGCACAGCTGGGCCTGTATACATATATATCTAGATTTTTCCTCGTCGTCGTCGTCGTTGTCGTCGTTGTCGTCGTCGTCGTATAGTCGTAGCCGCGCTATCCTGAAAAGCGTCTATTCACGCAACACCTTGTAATCTCAGCCCCTCCTCTCTTTTTCGTCTCTCTCTCTCTCTGTTTTGCTCCTATACACAGTCCCCCTAGGAAACCGATACGTACTTTTTCGACAGCAGCCAGAAATGAACCGACGGCGCGCCCTCTTGGGATGACACAAAGCCGCCTGCTGCGACCCATCTATGTGCGTATGTAGTATGAGTCTGTGTGAGTGTGTGTGTGTATGTCCGCTCTTCCTCTCTCTTAAACGGATTCTTCCGGTCGATCTGTCTGCGACGGCCAGAAGCGCAAAACCTATAGGAAATGCCAAATTTTCGATCTCGTCTTTTTTCAGTGAAAAAGAGAGAGGGAGAGAGAGCTGACGCCCCTCTGTGAGAATGTGGGCTCTAACGAATCAGGCGCGCAACGGGGACGATGCGGTTTTCCTCGTGTAAAACGTTTTTCTATTGTCGAGCTACACAAGCTCCAACATCCGATGTAAGAATCCGATGCAGTCTACCTTAAATTTATACTGTTTTAGTCGCTCGTAATTTTGGGTTTGATGGATCTTGATAAAATTTTGTGTGTAAAAAACGTTCGCTATACATTCACGAATAAAAAGAACGTTTTTTTTTAACTAATATTCAATTTACGATATTACTCAAAACTCATCTCTATTTATAATATGTATTTAGTTGCGTGCACACCGGGATTTCCAATATGAAAATCGATATCAATTACATTTCCGTCATCGCAGTGTAAAGAGAAAAAGAGCTGGCATGACAATCGCAATAATTGCTGCTCTCATTAATTCTTATTTACAATGGCGAAGGCGCAACAACTCGTCGAGATGAATTCGTTATCGAGTCGCCGGTGAGCAGCTTTAAAGGCCGCGTGCACGCCGGCACAGCCGAGAGCAGAGATCAGCGAGTGCAGAGAGTGCAGAGAGTCTGCGCGCCGCACGATTGCTTCAATTTCTCGCATCGGCCCCGTATAATGATTAAGATTTCCCGGGGCTGAACTCTTCATTACCGCTCGTCTCTCTAGGCGCTGTTGCTGTTACTGCTGCTGCTCGATATATACAGAGAAAGAGAGAGAGAGAGAGAGGGAGACTGCAGATGATCTCGCGGCAATCGTTATCGAGCGGAAGTCGTGGACACGCTCCGCAGTCACATTCGAAATATCGGGGAGGCGCAATCAGCGAGGCTGCCATGGCACGAACTCTGACTATATGTACATAACAGAGACACACTCACACGCATATACACACGTGCACAAGCGAGAGGGAGAGAAAGTGCCGGCGGGCTCGATCGGCTGCTATACCAAAGAGAGAAAGAGAGAGAGAGAGAGAGAGACGGACGCCGTTTGTAGTTACGGCCTCTTAAAACGAACGCATTCAGCGGTGCGCGCATGATTATTCCCTGCACTCTGCAGCAGCCAGAGACGAAATCAATGCGGCAACTGGATTACCGCGAGTAGGGAGCAGCAACAACAGCAGAGCGAGCCAAGCGCACCCACACTATAATAACCGGCCGGCGCACACCTTGCGCGCACCTCCGGCAGGTCCTTTTCTCTTCTCTCCTCGTTGCAGATTCGTTCCTTCTCATAATCGGCCGTCTTTTCCTTTCACTGTACGGGACCCAGTCGCTTCTTTATTCTCCCGAGGCCGCCACCAAATGTCCAAGTCGAAGAGGTTCGAGGGGGCTTTTGAGAGCGAGCGAGCGAACGGCTCCGATGCAAATTTTCACCGCTCAAAGAGATGTGTTGTGTATAAGGATTTCTGGTCTTTCTCGCGCTTCCTCTCGCTCGTCGTCGTCGTCGTGCTTAAAAAGCGACGCTAAATTGATTATTTTTTAAAAAGACGAGGATCCTCCGTGCAGCTTCAAAGGCAGGCGTTTTTTCATGTTTGCTTTAATCAATTCTGTATATACTGACTCGCTCTACGAGAAAATATGCTCGACAACTATTTGTTAAATTTTAAAATTTTAATTTAATAGTGAAGGTGAATGTATACATCTGTATGTTGAGATTCATCTTTGTTATTTTAGCTCTATACACGTATAGAGTATATTGGTTGTATAAATTCTTAATTCACTGTTAAGCTCAAGCAAAGTATATATGGTAATTAAAGCTCGTAAAATTTGCATCCAAAGTCGCGTTCGTTTTTCTAAAATATTATATAATACAACGTCTACAAATAATACCGGCAAAGAAATTAGAAGCGTGCCGCTATATATTCGCCAAACTGTGCAGTGCATGCATGCGGCGAGAAAAAAAGAATCCATTAGAGCTGAGGAATGTGTGCAGCGCGCGTCCCCATAAACATATCAAAATTTAAATTATGCCCCGAAAATTAATAATTCGCTCCCTCGCCTATCTCCGGCATCGTCTTTTTCATCTTCTGCTGCTGTTGCTGCTCACGGCCTCTTCTCTCTCTCTCTCTCTCTTTCTCTCTCTCGCACCTGGCCCGAGATATAGCGCGCTCTATTTTCTCCTCCTTCTCCTCTGTTGTCTGCTCGCCGCGCATCCTTTGTGCCTCCTCCTTCCCCACCCTAGCCCTCCTCTCCATCTCCTTAGCATTTTACAATACTCGCCCTAACTATATTATTCGCCGCGGAGTAAGAGCCCGGAGAATGCTCTTCATTACTTGGCAGAAAGGCTTGAAACCTTCATTACGAGGATTAATAGTTCAAGAAGCTACCCGAGGCGCGCCTGGAACGCCGCCGCCGCCACCGCCGCCGCCGCCTCTGCTGCCCCCACCGCCTCAGCCGCCGCATCGCAAGCCTCGGCTGCGCGCAACCGGGCCACCTCCTCCTTACTACCTCCTCGTCTCCTACTCGATCTCGCCAGCAGGAGGCATTGATTGGAACTCCGTGCTACGACGATTGTCGGCTTTTTTGCCCCGAGAGACCGAGGCGTGAAGAAAAAGCAGCAGCAGCAGCACCGAGTGAATTAACGACTCCTGTAATTTCATTGTAAGAGACACTCTCTCTCTCTCTCTCTCTTTCTGCTTATATTAAGTAGGAGCTGCGGCGCGGCGATGCTCGCTTGGCAAACTTGTTTGGCTAATCGCCGACCATATGCTCCGATAATTAACATCCTGCGAGCACGCGCGAGTATCTCTGCACCTCCAAGCTCCCGGCGGCGCTTCGGCAGATGCGCCTTGCCGCCTGCTTTAAAGGCACTCATGCACAGAGCCGGCTTAATTGCTCGGTTTTTCGCGCGCGCGTTTTTTGATGCTGCTGCTGCTGCTGCTGCAGTTTGCATATCGAGACCGATGATTTTCTCTCCCGTATATAATTATACGGTATATGGTGAAACGAGTGGCGCTAATCAGTACGTGATTTGTCCGAGATCGAGGATTTTTCCGTGTTAATCGCGCATCATTTCCCGCTTCTCTGCACACGCGGCGCCATGCCCTTATATACATTCATATATGTGCGATAATAAATTTTTAATGTTTGCTGCGACAACTCGCATTTACCTTATCGGATGCCGCGTGACTTCATTAAGGCTTTTAAGAGCTACCCAACGACGCGTCGATCACGAATTAATGCATCGCCTTATCGCGAATATACTTGCGCAACTCGCGTACATATATATAACAGCGTATAAAGCGAGCTGGCAGGTACGTGTGCGCGCGGCCGCGTAGAAATTAAAAGGTGCCAAGTGTTTCGTCGGAGCCCGTCCCCACAAAGATCGAAATTTATTTGAACTGCTGGGGGGGGAGGGTGATAAGAGCGTTCGGAAGGCGCGCGCGCGGCGGAAAAGCTCGGCTCTGCAGCTACTGCGATCGCGAGCGCACAGCCCCGGCATTGAGAATCGAAACGTCCAATTAGAGGAATGCGGGACGACGTTCGCTACGTCGCGGAATAATGGCGTAGGAGTTCTGGCTTCCTTCCTCTCCTCTCTCTCGGCGCCTCTATTTACATACTGCATTTATATTCATATCGAGGCCATTACCGCGGACGACTCGGTGCGCTCTCCTCGAGCTCCTTTCCTCCGCACTCTCGTTTTTCGACCTTATTGAGAGAAGCATCGCGCGGAGGCAGATCTACGAGGAAGGCTTTTTCTGCACGCTTGTGTATACGTATATACGCGGCACGGTGAGGAGAGCCGAGAGCGACAAATATCTCGTGCAGTTATATCGAGGAGAGCGTCGACGAGTCTCCGAGAGCTCGGCAAGGCCTTTGAAAAGAGGGGCCGGAAATCGATCGCAGACTACGCGCCAATGTTTGCTTTTGCTTTCGGAAATATCTGTAGGTAGTCAGTGACGGCAATCGGAAGAGCCAAATACCTACCGACCATTTTCCTCTCGACGCGTACACGGAACGTATTATATATAAGTGTCGCGTTTCGCGTAATTAGTTTTTGCGAGTCGGCTATTGCTCGAGAGACGGTTGGGAGATACGGGAATAGGCACAAATAACTTATTAATAGAATAAGCAGCTGTTTTACATTAATGCATTAATGCCTTTTAAAATATATGTAATAATTTTACGATGCGTTGAGTAATGCTAAATTAAAGTTACAATTTGAATTTCGCTAAAATTATTTGTACAACAACCTGCGTCACATTACCGACGTACTCTTGCATTTTTCATGTATCTGAAATTCGACGTGACGTATCAGGAACAGATTGTAAATTACAAAAATGCGAAAATTCGGCTGGTATTTTCTCAACAACTAGATTCGGCGTCTGCCTCGTTGCGAGGTATACATGTCGTCGTCCCCGGTATTTGAGAGACACTGTGGTGTAAGAACGATGCCGGGGAGACGCGTAAAATGCACAGTGAGAGAGAGAAAGGGAGAGAGAGAGACGGGAGACGAGTGAATCGAAAGGTAAAGGGCGGACCCTTCGCTTCACAGAGAGAAACCTTGTTAGGGAATTATTTGCCGAAACGCCATTGGGGCTGATCCGTTTGCGAGTTGGCGTTTCTCCGCGTGACCGTCGAGCACAGGAATCGGATCTATCTATCTCTCTCTCTCTCTCTCACTCTATCCCCTTCTCTTATTTCCATCGAACGAAAATTCGTCGTTTGCGCTTCTCTCGTTTTACCTTTATTCTCTCGAGTTCTCTTTCTCTCTCTCGCTCTTCTGTCGTCGTCGGGTGTTGCGGTTGCGTCATTAAAATACAAAGGCAATTTTTAGCGCAGCTCTTTTCCTCCTCCTCCTCCTCGCTTCCCCCCCTGGCAATCCCAGATCTCATTACTAATGCTCGCTCTCTCAATTATGCGCTCCTGCACCACTGCTGCTGCCCTTTTAAATAGTTATTAGGGCGCTTTCCAATGCCGCGCCGCGGCATTACGTTACACAAGCTAATTATGTGCGCTCGGCAACGAGCTCGCGTTTTTTTTATTGGCTCTCATTAAAGATCCGCTTTGTCCAAGACAAATACTGGGGAAATTAAAGTTCGAAGGGAAAAATACTTTATTCACGTCTAACCAGTATATATATATATATATATATTCTTGAGTCTTTTATTGGCAGAGAGATTTCCCCTGCTCTCGGCGGCTTTAAAAAATCTCTCAGAAATTCAAATCAGCAATAAAACGAAAGATGTATCGCTAATTATATTTAATGGAAAATATTCCAGACGATAATCGACCTAGATTCCAAGCGGTCAATTTGAATATTTCCAATGTAAACATATATCCGAGTTTTTCGTCTCTCTGGCAATTTCTCGGTATCCGCGAGCTTCTATATCGGCAAGTTTATAAGCTCGGCCAGGCAGCAGCGTCACTTAGCTGGAACAAGCGAGGCTGCTGCAGCGCTCTAGCTCTACGATCTATACGAGTCTCGGCCGCTCGGGCGGACAAAGGGACTTGTTGTGCTGTTCTCTCTTTCTCTCTCTCTCTCCTTTGCTGATGCAGACACACAGAGAGCCAGTGTGTGCATGTGTAACGGCCGTCGCAAATGCAGTGTTGAACCAGCGCGGAATGTTCTTATTGCGCGCTCGGCCGATGATGACGACTACCACTTTGGTCCACACAAGTTCGACCGCGATGAAGCGATTCCTCTCATCTTGCGCGATCTTCGCTGCTGCATGCATTATAGAACCTTTTCATTCAGCTATTATTCATTTTCTAACAGAATCTGCTTCGACCTAAATTATACTTTGTTAATATATCCAACCTTGTGTATATTTAAATGCTCATAGTTTAAACGATACGTGTAGAAAAATCATTATCGGAAAAGTGTAAATAAATATAAGATAAATGTTTTGAGCAGCGAACGTCCCGAAAGAAATGACTCATACCACCAGAATTCTCTTTGAGAAAAGCCAAAGGAAAAAGCATCGAGTCAGGTAGTATAAGGAAAAAAGTTTCGCGTTATTAATGATATCCGAGGCGGCCCACCTCCTCGCGCGACGACATTAATACTCGGCGGTCGCGCCCATAGCGGAGTTGTAAGGAAAAAAGCTGCAGCCGAGACTCGCACAGAGGAACTGGAAGAGAGTCCAGGTGGCATTGGCGGCGACGGCAGCAGCAGCAGCTAGATAAAGCAATCCGATGCTCGTGGATCGACGATATCGCGGCCACGATCGCGTGTATCACTGTCAGCGATCGTGACTCGTTTTCCTACGGTTAACGACCCCCTCGTTCCTTCTTTCTCTCTCTCTCTATCTTTCTCTGTGTGTGTATACATTACGACAACGGCGCGACCACGTGAATGTGTGCGCGCATGATCGTCTGTGACCCAATACCGAATCTGGCTAACGAATTCACGCTCGCGCTTATATTTACGAGTCGAGAGAGAGAGAGAGAGAGAGAGAGAAAGAGAGAGAGTCTGGCTGTGCGCAGCCCAACTAAATGTATTATACGACCGATCACCTATCAGACCTCTCTTGACATTCATTGCTCATCGCCGGAGCCACACACACTACAAATGTCTGCGCAGCTCAACCTTTTCCTTCTTCCTCTCTATTTCAATTCTGAGCTACGCTCGCTTGGTTTTCCTCGCTTGTAGCTACAGCTGGGGCTTGAATGAGGAAAGCCTGCGCAAATGATAAGAGCGGGCTTACGCAAGATGATGCATAAATGCGCATGAATTACCGGCGAACGGCGAGTGGCCCAAACGCCATGTGTGCGGTGCGTATAGTAAAGGCACACAATGTCTCTTTACATTCTTTCTTGGCATCCTCGCTTAACCGCCACGCTGGTATAAATTATTCATAAATTAATCGTCACCATCAGTTGTAAACACTCGTATTGGTCATAAGCGTAGTATACTTACAAAATCCTGAGACAATCTCTCAACTCCATTTCCCAATTAATCTTGCGCTCGATGCATGAAAAACATGCGGATATATAGCTCGCGGACGGTTATATAGAGTATGTATAGAGAGAGAAAAAAGCAGCTAATCGAGTACACGATAGAACGCGGAAACTTCCCTCCCGCTTTCCATCATCGGCATGAAAGATTCAGCGAGTGTCTCGTCGCGCATCCCTACGCTCGTCGTCAACGCAAGTCGAGAGTCGCTCTTCTCTCTCTCTGTTGCGCGTCGAATCGATCCTCTCGCCAGACTTCAAAGTCGCCTGTTGCCGAGAGCTGCCGAGGAGAGGCCAAGAAACAGAGTGAGAGTGACAGAGAGAGAGAGAGAGAGAGAGAGAGCAGCGAAGTATAAGGGCCAAGTACGCGCAGCCGCCGTGGCGCGTCATAAGTAATGCAGGTCATAATTACCGACTCCATTCACTCGTCGCGCGCGCGCGCTTACGACGTCCCCGCGTCTCTCGTGCTCTTCTTCTCTAATTTAACGACTTTTTCTCTTTCTTCGCCGAGTCTACACTATGCAGCGTTGCAACAACGCGACGAGACTCACCTGTTCTTTTCTCGCGCAGACGCTCCTGAATAAAACACACGTGTAAATGCGGGGAAAGCTCGCGCACGAACACACGAGCGCGTCTATATACACATGAGAAACGAAGGAACGGAGAAACGGTCGCGCGCGCTGAATATCAACGGGACGAGAGAAAGAGATGAGAGCATAATATCTATTATGTCGTAGTGTCCATGTCCGCACGCGCAGTGCATGTCTATCCTCGTATTTTCGTCGCGGCGGTCGCGACCGTTTGCCAGAGTCACGCAAGTATAAGACTCTTGCATTCGGTTGCTTATACAACTCTTTGGCACTGCGTCCGCGTGTGAGAGCCTCGGCTCCGCATAACACATCGCCTCGTTGACCCTCTTCATTAATGGCTTGTGTGCATTGGAGCCGACGCCGCCGCGCGACTCTCTGAGAACCGATGCTTGATTTTACGTGAAATTCAGCGGACGCGGCGTATTTAGTGCTTTATTATTTGCCGAGAAAACGTGTGAGAAGCGGCTTTGACTCGCGCTCTCTGCGTCCATTGTTGCGTGTTGGCTTTACTGATTATTCCGCGGCTACAAAGGATATTTCTCTGTGCTGTCGTCGTCGGGCGCTCGTGCGGAAAGAAGAAGACGCTGCGGGCGACGTTTTCATTCGCACCTCGTAGTCGTGGCAGACATTCTGCATACTTTAAACAGTCTATTAAATTTTTACTTTTTTTTTCCCTTTGCCCATATATACACGCATAAGATGCCCGCACTGTATAATTGGTTTGCAATAAAGATCAGAGAGAGATATTAATGAAGACGTTCAAGTCTCCACGCATGTAATAAGAGAAATTAATATTTTTCAATGCTTAATGCACGTGTACGAGTATATAGTATAGATGCATAATCCAGACGCTGAAAGCGTTACAGGCTGTAGATAAATAAGTTGTACTTACAAAGCGATTTTAATGTTTGCACGAGTGGCCGGGCACTCGGCATAATTTATCCCCGCTGCGCCGCGCTGCTAAATAACAAATCTACTCGCGAATTTAAATACAGGATTTTCGCGACTCGCGCTGATTGCACGCTTTATCTCCCGCGCTTTGCAACTTCACGGCCACAAAGATCGAGCAGCTCTTCCATCCCGCAGAGAGCCCTATACGCGCATGCACGCAGGAGAACCACTATACTCGCAACTCCTCTACTCTCTCTCTCTCTCTCTCTCTCTCTCTCTCTCTCTCTCTCTCTCTCTCTCTCTACGATCATTCAAATAACATCATAATAAATGCTAAATTGCAAATTAGTGCAGCAGTAAAAATCATCTCCTCTCCCCGCGAGAAATTGCTCGCATCATTTAAAAGCGAGGATTGCCTCGCGTGTGTTCGTGTGCAGTGCAGCAACGTCTCTCTCTCTCTCTCTCTGCCGCTGATTCCATTTCTTCCGCATCAGGAGAGGATATTATCGTTCTCTCTCACTCTCCCGGAGTATGTGCGCGTATGTGTGGAGCGGCAATCGCGAGCCGTTACTCGTTTAGTTGGCCGGGTAGAGAGCGATTGGAGCGATGATTCGCTGTGGACGCACGGCGGCTCTCGGCATGCAAATCGCTATAGCCAGAGGCTATATACGAGGCGAGATGACGAGGAAGACGGCGACAACGACTACGACGAAGAGGACGCTCAAAGTGTGCGCTCGAACTGGGCCGAGTTCGTGAATTCATGAAGCTGTGCCGCTCTCTTGGGTTTAAGTGACCGAAACTTCGGGACCGGATCGAGAGGTGCATGCACTTGCTCCCGGCTTTCGCTGATCGTCGACTCGCCAACTGCATCTTGCGGTTCTTGGACTCGAAAGTCGTCGTGTTCGCCCTGTCTTTAGAGGAGTCTTTATACTCTTGCGATAACTCTTATTGGCGCTCAGACATTTGATGGTTTTCTTTTATTTACAAAATAAAAAAGTTTAATCGAACAATTATACGAAATTTCTCTTTTCCAACTGCATACCCGTTTGGCTACTCAGAATTCAACGTAGCGTGAAATCCTGCAGGGAAGAAAAAGTTTAGCTGACGAAAAATCCATGGCCAAAAAATCCATTTCTCCTCTATATAAAGCGGTTCGGTCAACTTCCTAAGCAGCCCCAGCTCGTCGTATAAGTAGCATAAAGAGTAAAGGGTGAGTAGGCAGTAGGGGCCAGTCGTGTGCGAAAAAAGCGATAAATTATTCTCGTTCCATTAGCCTGCGCGACGGCAGCAGCAGCAGCAGCAGCAGCGACGGCGGCGGCGGCAGCATGTTACTCCAACTCGCGAGATCGCTACCGTCAAGGGAGAAAGAGAGAAGCCATGCCGACTCTCTCTCTCTCTCTCCCTCGTACAGCAGCGACGATAAGGCCAGATTGCAGCCGCGAGAACAGGTTTGATTGTGGTCAAACAGCGCGATGATATTCCAGATCGCATCTGTGTGTGCGCGCTCGCGCGAGGGGGCCTGGCCGGCCCGCAGTGCCGTTTCCTCCTTCCATTCCGATCTCTCTCTCTCTCTCTCTCTCTCTCTCTCTCCCTCATACCTCATTTTTTTTCGTCTCGAGCCGCCGCTGCCAGTATATACAACTGTGTCTGCAATGTAAGTGCGTGTGTTTGCGATTGCGCGGGGAGAGATGTTGTCCGAGGCGAATCAATTATTCAGGCATAATTTTCATCTAATGCGGCCGATAAGGGATTTGATCGAGAATTGCGGCGGTTACGCAGCGGCAGTGCCGATCTCTGATAATCGCGAAACGGCTCATTACGCAAATGCACCGCGCGTTTATTCTCTCCCTTCCTTTTTTTTTGTAATTATTCCTTATAGTCGTAGTACGAGATATCTGCTGGATCGATCGACAATTAAGCCGACGCGGCTTTATCAAGATCGCCTTCGCGACAATCGCCGTCAGCACAAATTTCTCGGGGCATTTGAATTTATGCTTATTTGCCTTATTTGTCGCCGCTCGCGTCGCACAAAAAACCTAATTATCATTCATCCCTGGGAGAATGCGTATATTTTAAGCTCCAAGAACAGATCGCAGATGCGAGGGACGAGACGCGAGGGAAGCGCGCGAAAAAGCCGTCAATTTCATAATTCTAAACAGCTATGAAAAGACACGGCCCTTCCCTCCTCTCGCTCGTTATCATTCAGTCGACTGGCATCCCTCCTCCCTCCTCGTATCTCCCTCCTGCTTCCCCGCCACTGGAGCTTTTCTCTCTCTCGGTACACTGCAGCCGTGTGCTAAACGCGCCCGCGGCTTCGCTTCCTGCTCCGCGAATCTGTCGCATTAGCGAGTGTAAACAAAAGAGTCGTGGTAATTAAGCGACGCTATATGGTTGTGACGGGCCCCAGTAGCTGCTCAACAGAGAGACCGAGAGCGAGTGAGAAGCAGAGAGAGCCGTTCACTCCCTATAAGGGCGACCTGCATCCATTTTATTACCCGACGATCACGGTTCGGAATTAATCCTGCAGGCAAATCCGGGCGAGAGCTCGACGTTCCGCAACCTTCCCCCCTCCCCTGTCTCTGTCTCTCTCTCTCTCTCTCTCTCTCGCATCTCTTGTTTGCTGTGGCGGCGGGCGCGATTTCGTCGTGTGAAAGACTCGTTCTCTCTCCTCGCTCGCTCGCCGCGCCTATCCTCTCCTGCACCTAATGCAATTCCCTTTCGCAGCTATTTTTTATTATAACGACCCGTCGAAGCGTCTCTCGCTCTTGCAAAATATGCCGCTTTGTTTATTTTCGACAATGAGACAGTTACACTCTTTCTGGTGCTCGTCAAATAAGTATTCCTGATTAAATGTATAACTTGATTGCCTTTAAAATGCGTTTTAGAGTAAAAAAAGTTATCGAACTATAGATACGTTAATTTAAGTTTATTACGTTATAAAAGTAAACTTTTTTCTTCCTACTTATTCGGAATATCGACATTCCGAGTATCTTATACTACAAAGATCCCCGAACTAAGAAGGGACTCGTGAATATATAAGAACATAAATTATTTTGACAGCGATAATTATCGCTCACAAAACGGCCGATAAAAAGCCTTACGGGCTCTCTCTCTCTCTCGAAAACTTTACACTTGCTCGGCATTCAAAACCCGAGTGTATACATATATGGGTGTGCAGGAGGAAAGAGGGGGG
This sequence comes from Megastigmus stigmatizans, assembly GCA_900490015.1. NCBI lineage: Eukaryota > Metazoa > Arthropoda > Insecta > Hymenoptera > Megastigmidae > Megastigmus > Megastigmus stigmatizans. Next base: position 14,177 of record UELV01048384.1, read on the forward strand.
AGGGGGACGACTATTCACCGAGAGGAATCGTATTTCTAGAAATGAGCTTTATCTAACGCCCGACGACGACGTACATACGCCCGTCTCGAGAATCTCGGAGGAGGCCTTTAAAAGAGAGATTCGAGCGAGAGGGTAGCGAGCGAGAGAGAGAGCGAGAGACGGAGCGAGTCACGCGGTGGGAAAAACAGGCCTCTCCGAATGTAACGCACAAAACGATCTATCCTCTTATCGCGCTTTAACCGGCGTCGGAGCGCTCCGCTTTCTCTCTCTCTCTCACTCTTTCTCTCACAGAGACGCAGTCTGCACAGTGCACACGCAGCGCCTCGTAAAAGTCTGGGCGTTATGATATTTACGAGGAGCAAAGTGCGTCGACGCGACGAAATTAAACGACTTTCTCTCTCCTCTCCGCTTTTACAGCAACTACGACGCGTCGCCGCAGCCCGAACACCCGCGTATAACGTATATCTCGTCTTTTTCTCGCCGTTCGCAGCTCGCTCGAGAGAGTATTATATAGAGCCGCGTGACGACGACGACCACCGCCATATTTTCCCGCGGCCGCTCTTTTGAAGGGCATAAGCGCCGCGTGCAGTGCACATTTGCATTATTAAGGCGTCGACGGGTGGCGAGCTCGACGAGTCCGCGCGTGTGCAGGGGCGAATTCTTGGCCGCGCGCTCGCGAGACTTATTTTTCGTGGCTGGTAAGGGTACGCATATATACGATACGCAGCAGCGGCGCCTTACGCGCGCGAGCTCGGCTTGCGTGAGCCATTTAATTAAAAAAGGGAGCGCGCGGCGACGGTCACCGACTCGCTATGCCTAAGTGGCCTGCCCCTACTCTTTCTCTGGGCGAGAGAGAGCGAGAGTGGAGCTTTTATTGACCCTGTCGGGACGCCAGCCGGAATAATCTGAATTTTTCGAGGCTAAAGGACAGTGCGTATATATGTGGCCCTGCTGCTGTTGCTGCTGCTGTTCGGGAATTTTTTTCAGACTAGCCACTGGAAACGCTGGCCCGCCACTTGCTTTTCAAAGCCAAATATGCGAGCTCTTTGTTCTTTCTCTCTGCGAGCGCCTGACGGCGGATCCGTACCCAGAGTGTTGCTCTTGCCTGAAATATGCTGTATTACGATTCCTGCCGACTGCAGCCAGTCGCGGAGACTTGATGAATTCATAAAGTGCCGCCGACCAATGAAAACCTAATTGCCGCGCTATTTTTTAAAGAGCTGCTTGATAAATGCTTTATGGCTGAATGAAAAATGCATCGCTCTTATAAGGTCATTGTGAAACTATGTTTTATGGAGAGAGAATTTTTAATGTCAGGTTTTTTTTTAAAAAACATTTCAAATATTTACAAGCCCTGTCGTGAATATTAAATTTTGTACTTTCGCGGTTATTCCGCACGGTTAAAATTCACCCGAACACTGACGTATCAATAATAAATTCCAGTCCGACAGCGTGTAATTAAAGGCACAAGATAATGAGTCGGAGAGTTCGTAAAACGCGAGGCCCTTCACTATACATATACACGAAAATCAAAAGCCCCATCCCTACAAACCGTAAAACTCTCGTGGAAAGGAGAAAAAAAAAGTTGCTCGACATCGTTTCTCTCCACGACGACTAGAGAGACGAAAAAATAAGCAGCAGCGGTGGCAGTGCACGAGAAGGAAATCACGAAACCGTCACGCTCGAATGACCGTCTTCGGGAGCCCCTAAAAAAAAGCTACCAGCTCTAAGGGCGGGCCACCGACTACTGGTATATACGTATATATACATATATAGTATATAGGTAAGTCGTGGAGCGATTCTCGCGGCAGATACACACGCGGCGCGCGTTCACGCGAACCTTAAATAAGAAGATACCCGGGCGCGATAGAGACGAAAAGCTCTAGGTATATAGCTCTCGTAGCTGCGCGCTCGAGATCCTCCTTACAACATAAAGTGTGTCATGCATAGGAAGCCATATATATAGCGGCAGCAGCAGCAGCCGGCAATAAAAATGCAAAATATATGACGCGGCAGTGAGTGAGAGAAAGAGAGAGAGAGAGAGAGAGAGCCGCACGCACACGACACATACGCGCCCTCGTAAAGTTCGGCGGCCGAGGCTTTTCGGGTGCCGTGCGTGAGACTGATACCGTCGCACCGACGCGTGTGTATTTGTAAGCGGGCACGTGGTGGCCGCCAACCGGTGCGGACCCGAGCCAGCCCCCGATCCTATATATATACTCGTATATGTTCCATTGAGCCAAGACGCCCGGATTCATTATGGTAGGGAATTTGTCATTGGGCTTGACGTGTCTTTCGGGGGATATATATACGAATGGTATGTGTACTATACGTGTTTTCGCTCTGATTCCGGACGAGACTCTAATTTTCATCCCATTTATTTCGTATATATTTATCGATTCGTGTTACGATTCGTGTGGGCGTGCTGCCGCTGCTCGAGGGTCAATATTTACCGACTGTACATACACATAATGGCTCCGATCTCCGAATACAACACCCATTGTGTATTTCTGTATATTATATAGCTTTATATAATTGATTAGTTTTTAAAGCGTATACGCGACCATGAAATTTCCGAGTCCGTATTTGTAAAATTCTCATTGTAACCTCGATACCCGCGCGTGCATAGTTGATGTTTCCTTTTTCTCTCCCTCCCAGATAATGAGAGTATACGTAGTACGGAGGTAGCACTTTGCCTATGTATAATGAATAGTTATTGCGCTGTATGCGATAGGTAATATCGAGGCTAGGCATTAGACCGGCTCACTGAACTTTCTTCCAGCAGCAGCAGTATTACTCATATTACAGTTATCCGCAGCACACATTGTACATCGCAGCATTCGATTTTGCCCGCGTTATGTATAAATAATATTGCGGTTTTGCCTCCGCCTAGGACTCGCGCGCGGAAGTCTTTTTTCTTCCGCGTGCATGGGATCACCGCAGAAAGTGAATTCACGAGCGAAACTTTTGCTCGCCGCGCCGGTATTAGAAAAGTTTACCCCCTCATTATATCCTCTTGCAAATATTTGTTGAATTAAGTGTAACGCACACACAGTTGAACATTTATATGGTCTATGCGAAAAATAAAAAAAAAACGAGCATGAGCACGTCGCGCTACAAGATCGTCATTAATAAATGGGCCGTGTGTCTCTTGTCTTATGTATCTCGTCGTTCGCCCATCGAGAGATCAGCATCGCTCAACACAAATACGAGGCACTTATGCCTGCAACCGATATGCCCTATCGTTTTTTTCCACACTCCCTCGCACACATCAGACTCGTTTTCGTGACACTTCACAGCATACGGGCCCCTACATCCCTCGTCCTTCCACATCCTACATAATCGTTATCTACAACGATTCCGACTCTTCTCCAGCTCTCTGTATCAATATTTCTCCATTTGTCGTTTTTGCCTTGGCTCAGCGGCTTTCCTTCCCATCCCCCTCTCTATATTTGTACATTCGCCGGAGCCCTCACGGCTCACGCACACACGTCCGCGCGTGCTGCACCGACACAAAGCGAAACCGCACACACGTACAAACACATGCACAGAGTCGCGTACGGCCAGACAAAGTAATGCGCAGGGCTGGAAGCGCAGGAAGTATTGTATATACACGCGTGATAGGCCGGTGCGTGCGCGAGGGCTGGCCGGACGAGCGTGTGTGCGAGCGATCGATGCGACGGCAAAGAGAGACAGAGATAGAGATAGAGAGAGAGAGAGAGAGAGAGAGAGTGAGCGAGAGCAGAGGCTACGTATCGAACCAACAGTCGCGAATTTCGCCTACGAGACAGCCGACAGGTACGCAAATTACGAGCCGGCCGCCGCCGCGGCTACTGCCTGCTGCTGGTGTTGCTGCGCACCTGATTGGTCGATGACCTCTGCCCTCTGCCTTCGTCCCTGCCCTCCATCCCCTCCTGACGAGCCTCTAGGATCTCCGCTACCCCTGACCCCTTCGCTCTCTACTCATTAGGCTCGATTTCGGATAGAATTTCCATCGCTACTGCCAATGCGCGCGCGCTCGCGATAATGTATATTGCACAGGGCTTGAATACTCCCGAGTGAGGGCATTTTTTTCATTCTGGAATGGATGTCACATACTAGATCTATTTCACTATTTATTTTTAGATTAATCTTGATACTTTATTTTGTATGGGTTTTAATGAATTTGTTTTTTTCTGTTTCAGGTAAGCGCAACTTGCTCAAAGATACTTGTCGTAGGCTCTGTAAGTTTTCGTCGCATTAATTATGCGTTACAGAATTTATTTTATCAATTTCAAGTATATTCTATTTTCCAACAGAAAAAGCTTCTAAAAGCCCGTCTAAATTTACACATTTTACCGTTCGTTTTACGCGTTACCAGCGAGTAAACATGTTGGTAAGCACAAATATTTCCGGGGGATTAAAATAAATTGAAAAGTGCTCGTGTAAATCGATAAAGTGCGTGTGTTGAGACGAGAAACGATTCTATTAATTTAATTAGCCCGTCCACAATTCACTTTATTCCGCGTGCATTTACTGTTGTTCCGACCCGTTTATAAACAGCCGCCACGTTCGAAATATACGCAAACAACAAAATTAATCGACTGGGCGGCTCCGAAGTTTTGCAATTGATATGCATAATTAGTCCATCAGCAAAGCTGCGGGATACGAGTATAGGAGAACGAGAAACAAGAGAGTAAGAGTTGATATAGCAAGCAATGAACGGAATGAGTGTCGAAAATCAACAGAATCAATGCCCAGGAAGTATCGTAACCGCACGAACGCGTGAGTCGAGGACAGAAGGGTAAACATCAAAGAATGCGTTCTCTCACGATCGGTGAATTTAACAATTACACACGTCGCCGCCGCAGCCACCGAAAGAGCGCGTCAAACCCATAGAGAGAGATAGAATGAATCGCGTTCGCTTTGTACACCAAATGCAAGGTTTATATAAATATATATAAAAGGCATTTCTATCGGTCTTGGTCGCGAAGGAGTTAGCCCAAGCCGTGCGCGTATATGTATATAGTTACGTCACAGACAGGTTCGCTCTAGCGGCTTATGGTCACAACGCTCTCTAGTACACTGCATACTGCACACACGTGTGTATGTAATATACATGCAGGCGTAGAAGGCGCTGCACGCGAAACGGAGACACGGCCTGCAAACTATAGGAGTCTAAAAGAGAGAGAGAGAGGAGGAAAAAAAGCGGATTCGCCGTAAATGGAGATTATCATGACCCGACACTCGCCGCACGAGAGCGACACGAAAATCCCCGCGGCGCGCCTGTATGTGTGTTGGGTATATAAACGTTGTACAGTCGAGAGCACTAGAGGGACGGAAAAAGCGAGTCGCTTTCGATTTCTAGACGCTCTCCTGCGCTTTTATGGGAAACTGTAACGATTTCTGCATTTCTTTTCTCGTCGTTCTCTTGCAGCGCTTTTTTTCTTTCTCGCGGTGGTCCGCGCGCTATATATCGACTGCGCGGCGACTGCAGATTGGACAAAAATGAGAAAAGCGACGGAGACGTGCGTTTGTATATAGGCTTTGCGCAGCATGCGACTACCAGTTGATCCACTCTCTCTCTCTCTCTCTCTCTCGCTTTCTCGACGATTCGCCTTATATATATTTTTCCGTGGCTATGTCGGAAAAACCGTAAGGAGCTGCCGCGCGCATTATCGATGATTCTACGTTAGGCGTGACGTGCGCGCGCGCTCGATGTTGGTGGAATGATTTAAGGATAGAATTATATAGGGGATCGAGTGAGTTATTTTGCCTGTAATCGCTTTTAATAGCGGCCAAATGGGGCACGATGCGCATTTTGCATTTTAATTTTCCGCGGCTGCTGCGCCGTTTATTTTGCTATAGCGGAGCGTGTTAATTGTATTAATGCTCGAGGATGAGGCTCTTCCCTCTCAAGGAGGTTAGCTTTAATGACCGCTCATTATCTTTTTTTCGTAAGGAGCTAATTAAATTAAACTTAAAATTGGACTGTTACGGTTTTTTCATTATTAAATGCCAATGAGTCTGTGTACGGCACTTTAGTTGCGTTACGCAATCGTACTTACTTATGGATTTGTCTACTTTCCAAATTTATGTGTATTTCAACTTGGAATTTGTGAAACAGCGTCAGAACTTATATTATACCTATATACTTTACAGATAATTGACTACTCCTACAAACTCTGATATAAGAGTATTATATTGGGCCTAAGAGAGTTTCATTAGACTGTCACGACTCTTTTGCGCAATCATTCATTTTTATATCATCATTAGTGGTGATTTTTCCGCGAATTTGCATTTATCCACTTTGGAAAATATCGTGGCGAAATGAAATTCTTACACTGCAATTTACTCACCGCCGCGTATAGCGTGTAATTTCTCAAATTTACTATGGTTCGCGTTGATTATTCGTCCCAGCTATATTCAAAAGCCGGCAATTAAACTTTTTTTCTATTCCCCTTCCTTCCCGCGAGCTGCAAAGTGAAATTATTGATACGTACGTTTTTGCCTCTCTTACTTGAAAAAAAAAAAAAAAAAAAAAACAGGTTGTCTGAAACTGGCTAGTGAGCATTTAAGTGCGCGCTGAATGCGTTTAATTAGTCTATTTCATGCCCCACTTGCTTCATTCTGTATTATTAAGCAATGCGAAAAGCCGGCGAACACTCTAAAACAAATATACAGTAGTTGCGCTCGCGCAGAGATTCTCGACTGTTTCACAACAATTATCATCCCGTAGCCACCGAAAAAATCTAGCGCGCAGCGGCGCATCCGCAAAAACAGCTTTTCCGCTCCCGAGCCGGCGCGCATCTTCATCATCGCGCGCGCAAAAGGGAGTTGCTCGTCGCGGATATCTCCGTGGTAAACGAGCCGTGCATTAAGTCTGCACGCACCGTTTGCCGCACCAGCGTCACTGCCGTCGCGCACATCACCGCGGCCTCTTTGTAATTGCCGTTCCGTAATGACAGCTTGCATCATCGGTGCGCTCGCGACTCTCTCGCCTTTTCCAGCCATCGCTCCTGATTCCCCGGATAACCATATATATATAGACACGCGAATTAGCTGCAGCAGAGAGTGAGTGAACAGCTCTTGGGGTGAGAGGTGAATCCGATCGACGCGGGAAAGCCGATTATCGGCTTTGCTTTTCAATCCTCTTTAAGTTAAAGTTCGGCCGACGGGGCCTGACTCTATAGACCTATATAGAGCATCGACACCGCACGCCGCGGAAGCTTCATTGTTTCAGCTCTGGAGTTCGGGTTCCGCTGATAGAGTTCCGTAGTCGCCGATCTTTCTAACCTACTGCGGCTGTCAGCAGGGAAAAAGGGAAGAGCTGCTACTGCTGCTGCTCGCGAACAAGCTTTTCGTCGGATCAGGCTTTCTGCGTACATTTTTCTTTTTTAGTTCGATGGACGTGGAATTCAGTTTGTCAATTTTTTCAGTTCAATGGCGTGGAACGCGTAAATTCAATCGCATTACATGCATTACAAAGAAGATTACACATGGATGAAGGATGCGAAGAGTCGGATAAATTTATTGCAACTGATAAAAAAAATAATTTATTTTTCGTAGATTTTTTGAATTATTTTAATTCGCTAAAATACACTTCAATCATCATGCGAATCGCTAAATAAATATCTCGGAATTCCTCCTGAGAGGCGCACTTTATTTTCTACATTCGCAAGCTTCACACAATTTACTCGTGGCGTCACTGCACTACAACGCACATATATGTTCTGTTTCACTCACCAGCCTCTCCTCCCACGAATTATGACGGACAATTTAGCCGAAGTCTCCTAATAAACAGGCGAGCCACGCGCAATCGTCTAATTTACTGTCCCTTTGATCTCGTACTCTCTCACTCTCTCTCCCATTCTCCCTCTCCTGCAGCCCCCCCCCCCCGTCCCGCAATCCTCGGGCTACACAATTAAGGCCAAATTAGCAAATATTAAATTTGTTTAAAAAGCAGCAGGAGGGGCGAGGAGAGCGCGCGTGCAGGCGAACTTTGCGCGAGGGGATGCAGGCGCGCACACACTGCACACACACATATATACACACGGGGAAGCCGAGATTGAATCCTGGATTTGCCGAGTGAGTCAACCTGTGTAAACGCGCTACGCAGCCGCAGCTTTGAAGTCCCTGCGTATAGTGCGTATATGCATGGGCCACGGAGAGATTCCTTGATCTGACACTCTTGGCGCCCAACTCTCTCTCTCTCTCTCTCTCTCTCTCTCTCGCTCTGTTTCGGTACGGGGGACACAAATTAAAGGGACACGTGTCTATGTCGCCGCGGATCGGACGCGTGCCGCGGACAATGGCTCTCTCTTTCTTTCTCTTTCACTTTCGCCAGCTCCTATGACCGCTCGTGCGTTAAATGCCCGCCCAAGGATATTGGTTTCCTGCTTCTTCCTCGTTAAGGAAAGATGCATTAGCTCGCAGTGTAATTCTGCCTCTCGCAGCAGCAGCAACGCGAGTAGTTTGCATTTTTTTTTAACAGAAGCCTCCAAATATTCATTTGCAGTTGCGCGAACCCTCGACGTGTGTATGCGCGCGCTCGAGGGGTGCGCCTGACGTTCTTCTCTTTTTCACTTCTCTCTCTGTATGATTAAAAGATGTAGTGATGTAACCGCGCGCCTCTATTAAAAGGGAGCGCGCGCCCTGGATATTTGTCGGCTCTGTGATCGAGATCGTACCGACCTTTGGAGAATGGAATTCAGGCCGAGGCGTTTGAATATTTCCCATCCTGCGAATACACTTTTTGGTTACGTGCAGCTGTCTTCTCTTACATTTTGACACGTATACTTGAAGGGGGTTTCGGGATAGATTAAAAATTTTATATATAATACTGCCACATATTTAAAAATTTCCAAATTGACATTAATGCAGGTATAAAACTAAGTAATCTATAACAAAGCCGACTTAGTAATTTTCAAACAGAAATCTTCATCGGTGCAAAGCTAAACGTTTAAGTGTTACCGAGCGGCTGCTCTAGCGCTAAAATGCTGCCTCCGTCCAGCCGTTGTGTTTTCCTCCGTTTACCGGGTAACCGCGGCGAGCTATATGTACGTAAGCGGCACGCGTTCCCGCTATCTGCAGCGCGCAATTTTTCCCAATCTGCAAGTTCAATTGAAGTCGAAACGCTTGGGCTGCATAACAACTCCGCGGAGAGCTTTCGTCGAAGAGAGCTGCTGTTGCAAGCACTGCTCCCGTATAACGATAGCATCGGCGCGCGAAGAAATTAGCGGAGTAAATGCGCGAGCGCCCCTTACGCCAAGAGTCGTAAAACTCGCCCGGGAAGCGCTTTCTCTTCGGGGAAAATCGCGCGCGGCCAGGGCCCGAGACCAGAACGCCGCGCCACGGTGCAGAGGAGGAAGAAATTTTATGCGCTGGAAGAATGAGACGGTTATTCGAAGGAGCGGGAGAGAGAGAGAGTAAGAGAGAGTTGGCGTGTGCGCGCCGCCGCACTACGTTGAATAAGCACTTCAATCTCTTCTGGACGCTTGAGTCTCGGGAACGCACTCGGGACTCACTTGCAGCGAGTTTCGAGCTGAGAGAGAAAGATGGAGAGAAAGAGGATAGCAGAGGAAACGAGACGCCCGAGGAATTAGCATTTTCGTGTTTGCGTCTTGTTTCTGACAGCGCGCGCGTGAAACCATAAAGCAACCCGCGCGAGTGTCCGACTCTTCGCTTCCCTTCCCCGTGCTCTCACTTTTCGTATATGTCTCGGCGCTACATCTTTCTCGCCTTTTCGCGTGTGGCCGTACACTTTGTTTATTTTTATTCTGTCTTCAGCGCGAGAGGATTCTTTTAAGAGCTGATACGCCGTGTTTTGGGCACCACTTGGGCGCCAAATAATTTAACCGGGCTAATTTCGGCCGATGTCCAATTTGCATGAGCTGAGAAATTAAAAAATTAACCTCTCCGCTGCATTCCGTATGAAACGAGTTAATGAATTACTTGGCTTTATTAAATTTATGGATGTTTCATGCCCAAAATATCATGGGGATACACAACGAACTTCGATTTGTATATATAGCTGAACCGGTCATATAGTGCTTTATTTCATTCGTCGCTTCTATTATCGACACTTCAATATTCAATAGGTTACGCATCGATTTGAAATGATCGAGTGTCTGCTTTTGAATTTTTGACTCGGCAATCCGCAGCATTCTCGAACTAACCTTGTGCAACGAATTTCACAGCCTTATACAGGATCTAGTCAACAGTCGCGGGTCTGTGTTTCTCAAGAATCACTTAAGAAAATCACAATCCATTATGGCAAGGACTGTCTATATAGTCAATCATCATTAATACAATGATGAGCACTCCGCCGAAGTAATATCTTCTAAGTGTATACATGGAAGCTCGTTGTCTACGGGGATAGACAAGTCGTAAGTCAACAACTAGTCCCTCAAAACTTTTTATTCACAGCATCGCTGCCGCTATTGTCCATGGACTCGACTCTTCTCCTTTTTGCATTTTTTTCCGATTCTCCTTCATTTTCTCTCCACCTCCTCTCGCGGCTCTCGGTTTAATAACTTACTTTCTTATATTGCCTCAGACAGGCTTCTTTAATTTACCCGCGGCCGTGTTTTTTCCCTATCTCCTTCATTATTTGTCTAATGAATACTAAGAGCGTCTCTCGGTTTTTAATTTACCGCCGCGCATTTGTATTGTAATTCTCTCGAGCTGGCGGCTTTTTTCCTCTCTCCACCGTAGAGTCCGAGTCGTAAGTAGTCGGCCTTTCTGCCGCAGCTGCGAGTGCCGATCAACTCTTTTTTTCTTCTTCTCTCGAGGCTCGAACTCGTGCTTCTCACCGCCAGCCGCGCGCGGCGGGTACCGTTAGTTTTATTGGCTGCTGATTCCCTTCCATCGGCGCTCTCAACATCTTATTATGCTCGCGCGTCTCCCTTCCCCCGTTCCGTGTACTTTATTCGAGAGCCTCGTCTCCTTATCCGTGTCTCTCCCTTCAGGCTGGGCTCCGGACGCTTTTCGTTTTCCTCCGCTGCACGTAGGTGTCGAGGCGTTCCGAGGTTCGGCCTGTGCTGGCGTCGAGACCGGAATAACTCCGGCGCCGTCGTCGTCGCCGGTCGCGCGCGACTTCGGAACAAGGACAGTATGTAAATAAGCGGAGCCGCTTGCCGCAAGCCGTGCAGCGCGCGGCGATAGACGCAAGCTAGGAGAAACAGGATAGAGGTGAATTAACGCCTGGAATTCACTCGCGCAGCTGCTGCGAAGAGAGGAGAGCTGCTGAACGATTGCGTTCGCGAGAGGAATCCCAGTGTACAGCATCCGCAGCGATCCTCCGTAGTGGCCCCGACTAGGCGCGCGCCTTGCCCGGAATCTCTTCTTCTTTTTCGCTCCCTCGCACTCGTTCGCGCACAGGAAAGTTGATTATAGAGCCCATGAATACCGCATCGGGCCACGGGTCCGTTGCGAGTTTCCGTTCTCACGACTGCACCAACTCCTCTGTACGCTCCTCCGCCTGTAACTACGATATATCCTCGCAGTTTCGATTTTCGCGCTTTCGAGGTGCGCCGAGCGTCTCTTTTCGAATTCTCTCGAGATGCCCGCTGCTGCCTCGTTTCGCTGGTGCGCTGCTCGATCCTCGTTACTGCCGTTGTTCGCTCGTCCGGAGTAATAAGGAAAATTAGGACAATGCGTGCTCGCAATTCAGGATCGGTCTCTACGTGAAATGAAAATATCTGGGCGCGTCAGCCGCCAGAGCTCAGCGTTGGATGTAAATTCTGTTGTTGATTCTTTTGCTCGGACTCTGTTGCTGCTGCGAATCCTACTGGAATTTTTACGTTTCCCGCGCGGCTCTACATGAATTATTAATAATTTGCTGAAAATTGTTCATGCTTTATTTATGATTCGGACGCATCGCGCCCACTTTTCTATTGCAATAAATGCACACCGTGTTTTCGCTGCGGCCACTTGCTGCTCATTATATGCGAATTGTTTTTTATATGGGAACTGGAAATAAAATATTAAATTCCATTTGCGAGGTGTTTACTTTGTTTGCTAGTCTAAGTAATTTACAATAATTGCGCATAAGCTTCGAAGTATCGATTTTGATTTACCTGGAAGCGATCATAAACGGAATAGCTTGCGCACGATGGATACTATCAATATTTGATGCGGCAAGTTCTTGTAAAATGTACACGTAACCTGTCCCGATGTCTTGTAAGACATTCGACACTCCTGGTCCGTAGCGAACTTTGCGATAAATAATGCAGAGCGCCGAAAGCCCACGTATATACGTATTAACCACCCACCGATCTCCGAGGCGCACACTTGGAGCTTCGATCACGAGGCACACTATAGCACCGATGCGAGTGGGATGAGCGACGAGAATAAACGACGCGAAAAACAACAGCGCAAAACAAAAAGAGAGAGAGAGAGTGTGTGATTATTTCGGAGAATCGGAAGTTGGTCGTCGTTCCAACGAGTGAAGGAGAGAGAGAGAGAGAGAAAGGAGAGGGCGAGAGAGAGAGAGAGAGAGACTCTCCAAGGCCATTCCCTTCTGGAGCACGTACGACATGGCCGTAAATTTACGATTTACGGCTATCCGGGCATCTAACGCGGAATACGAAATGATGCAACGCCGCGCTTCGCCGTCAAACTTCCATTTAACTTTGGCCAAAGCCCTCGCACAGTCGCGCCCGATCGTTTGCGGTTCCTCTCTCCTCGACTCCTCAACTCCTTCTACTTCTACTTCTTCGCGCGTGCGTCTGTGTCTGCCTCTTTCTCTCTCACACACTGTTTTCGTCTCCGCAATACGGAATTACTGCCACGTGTGGCGGGCAGAAACAAAAGGAATACACAAGATGAGGGGAGCGAGGAAGAAAAAAAGGAGGACATTCGAAGAAGTTGGTGGAAGCTAGAGGGAGATTAGGCTGAGAAAGTTGGAACGAAAAAGAATCCCACCTACGCTAGTCCTGCGGCCGGGCGAGTGAGACCTGAAGTTGTAATGAAGTTTCCTGTATAGCCTGGGCTCTGTAACTGTTTACGGAATGTAACAATTCCTCTCTCCTTTCCCCCCATTCAAATTTGCATTAGCAGTCATCTAATCCGTAAACTCGGCGCGGGAAATATAACCAGCTTGTCATCCTAATTTTTCCGTGCGCAAGAAGAAACGACTCAGATGTCATCGGAAAATTGGCTTTATCCTCGGAGAGAGAGAGAGAGAGAAAAAAAGGGAGATCCTCGGCTATCACGGGAAGACCGGCTAGGCGCAAAAAGAATAAGAGAAAATGAAAATGGCCCCTCCGTCCCGTCCGCGTCTCTTCCTCCCGATTCCTAATTAATTGACTTAGGCGCAAGACCAGAGCAGACCCCAGGGCAGGCGTAACGAGCGAGGGGGGCAAGCTCGGGGAAGATGTTTCGCAAGGAGCGCGTGAAACGAGGAGCTGCAGCGGAGATAAAGAGAGGAGAAGACGATGTTGCGCAAAGCAAACGCTCGTCGCGACATAGCAAACAGTGTCCCATTATAATATCCGTTGTCGATGCTAGCCGCGCGCGCGCTGGACGAGCACTTAAGAGCGCCGTGGGTATCGCTTACCTCGACTCGTCTAGAGAGAGAGAAAAAAAGACGTACAGTGGCCGAAGCGCGTCTCGACTTCTCTCCCGTGCACCACCGCGCCTTTTCTTCCATTCGCCAAGACTCGTTGCTCTCTCTCGACTGCTGCTGCTACGACGCCGTCGCGCGTATCGCTTTCACCCGCTGTAACCCAAGAAGCCGGAGAGTCCAGAAAGAGAGAAAGAGAGAGAGAGTCGTCGCTCGAGTATTGTCGCGTAGCCCAGGAAATGCTACTGTTACTCCGTCGCGCCCCCGAAAGTAAATGGTGGATCTTCTGTCTTCGAGGCTGTGTATCGCTCGCTCTGATGCGCCAGATTAAGCTCCCTTAAAGCCGAGCTATTATTGCCGATAGGCTCGTTTTTAGACACTTGTGTTTCGCAGCCTGTATAAGAGAATTACCTTTCAATTTTACTTGGTGTACAAGTTTTGCATTTGTAAGTAGTCGATGATCTAGGAGTTTATACGCTCAATCGTAAAGTAAACTGGAAGATCAATTGACGTTGATAAGCTGGGCAAGAGAGATCCTCAACTTCTTACCCCGTATTATCCAATTTAATTTTCCAAAACGCATCTAGAAATGATTGGACGACGGGACTTGCGCGAGATGCCGGGGATTGGAAAATTTAATCTCCTTAGACAATTTGGCTCTTTTCAATCTCGAGGCGCACGATCGCGCTCGCTCGCTCGCAGCAGCTCCTATAGTCGCTCTTAAGTCAAAAGTTGATAACCCCTCGGTGTGTGAGAGAGAGAGAGAGGGAGAGTCGAGATAGCAATAGGAGCGCGCCAGCGTCGACGAGCGAAGGGCACAACTATCGTTATCCCCATTTCATTAAGAGACTCGGCAGCACTTCCAATCGGAGATATTCAAGTTCTTCGGCGTGGCTCTCCGAGGGATAAAGGAGATCCCTCCTTCCTTCTCTCCTGGCTCTGCTCTGCTCGGCGGCGGCGAGAGGAAATTCGATGGCGAAAATGTAGGGGACCGATTAATCATAAAATGAAGCGCGCGCCCCTACTTCCCTTTTTATCTTCCAGTTCCTCTGTATACTTGCGCTCTCTCCGCTCGCTTCTCGCCCAGTTTTCTCGCTTATTGTGTTCTGCACTCCCGTTGTCCTATGCGCGTCTTTTGACGTTCTGTTTACCCCTAAGTAATTAATTAATTTGTATCATTTTGCTAGTGAATCACGAAACATGTCTTTGTGAATGGATGTTAATCTCCGAAAGAGACAATCTTCAAATGAAACTCAGAGCAGAGAGAAAACATTTAAGAGTCAATGAAAATAAATAATAAAAAGTTAACAATATAATCTGGAATTTTGTTTTTAAAACACACCGAACGCGTCAATGATATAACTGCGGGAAAGCAGAGATAATCGAGTTTGAAAAGAATCGGCGTGGCAGCAGCTGAGCGGCGGCAGGAGGCACAACATCAATTTACATTATCTAATCACGATTCTCCTCCCCCCTCACACTTCTTCATTCCGTCTTATTTTTTTTCTTTCTTTTTTTTTTCCTGAATCGCTCAGTCCTTATTCGATCTACGTCCCGCATCTTCGGGCTTTCGTATGTTCGTTCGTTCGTTCTCGCAGTCTTTCTCTTTCTTTTCTCTCCTTCGACGGGAAGCTGGGGATCGAAGCTAAACCCGATAAGACGACCTCTATATAGTGCGTACGTGCGCAGGCCCTATAGAAATGATTAAATTTTCTTTTTCCACTTGATCGATTCTTCGGCTCCATCGGCCTTGTTTTTTTCCCGAGCGACTTTAATGCACAGTGGTACGTTGCGAGTAATGCAGCTGATTATAAAAATCCACTTATATTTTGTGAGATGCATATAATTTCTTAATCGAATTGTTTGAGAAAATATACATAAATATTATTCCATTACACAAGAACACATTTTATCCAGTCGACTACCTCAAAAATACATCCATTAAACATTCAATGACGGACGACGAAAGGCAAAAAGCTCGACCGGTTTCCGCAAAGCGCACACACAGAATAGGCAAGTCGCTCGCGAGCTCTGATCGAACCCGATGCGGGCGCTCGTTCACCTCTCGCTTTCAGGCGCTCGTCGCGATCGAAGCCGGAGGTGCTAGAGAGCGACGCGGGAAAAGAGAGGCAAAAAAAGCGAGGAGGACAGGAGCGATACGAAGCTGTCGCGCATTGTAAGGGCGTCGCGCACGAAACTGGTGACGATCCTCGTATAGTCTCGCTTTTGCGCGTGTGTAAAGGCAGCCCGAGGAGAATGGCTCTTTCCCTTTGCATTTCTTTCGCGCGCGCCACCCCCGGTAAACGCGAGCTTTACACGAGCTGCCGAGTTGCAGACGCCTATGATTTTAGAGAGTCGCGACTCACGACTGAGAGGGGAACAAGGAAGAGAAGGGAGAGAGAGAGAGAGAGTAGAGAAAAGAAGGGAGGAAGTTTAGCATAAACGAGGCAACTTTTCTGGCGTAGACGTCAAGAGCTCCGCCGGGATTCGAAAGCCATCCCAGCCCCGCGTAGTTCCTCTCTCGCCCGCTACTTATTTCTGCTTCCGCACATATAATGCCGCCTATCTCTTTCTTCTCTCTCAGCTTTCATTTCCATTCTTTTTTCGCGCCTTTTTAACCTCGACTCTCAATGCTTTCCATTTTTCACGACTCTAGTCTGCATATCCTTGCCGATTTTTTGACTCGGCTTTAATAAAATTGCGTCTACACGAATTTAAAAATTCTTGTTCAAATTATCGTGAGCCTAGCTTTTTATTCAAGATAATTATTATATATAGTATTAAAAGATAGTGAAGGTAGATCTGAACCCAGCCACTGAATAAATTCTTTATAGATGTATTCCGAATTTCTATGCACATCGGGACGCAACGCTTCAAGTGATACACGGCAAAGCTCCAGTATAAACATTAAGGTCAACAGAGAGACAGCCTTCAGACGTTCTTATATACTGGCATCCTAGAATTGCACCGAGCATACACACGAGTGCCGCTTTTATGTATATGTACGTGTGGAGTTGGTATGCAAGTCTATGCGTGTGTACCTGCGCGCACTACTCCATCGTTCATTTCACGGAGCGACGCGCTCGAGTGTCTCGCGGAATTATTTCAGCCCTCCTCGTCTTTCTCTCACTCTCTTCACCCTATATATATATATATATATATATATATACGTGTATCTAGTTTCTCTAGTCCGTATGAAGATGCTGCCTCGGTGTCTCTCCCTGCTTTGCCTTGGAACGAGAGAGAGAGAGAGAGAGAGAGAGAGAGAGAGGAGGCAAACTTTCCGAATGAATCGAGGACGCTTACTTGCGCGAGTATTTCGAGAATTACTTCCTCTTCAATTACTCCACGCGCGCTGCGCTTGCACGAGGCCTAAAGCGCTTTCCTTTTAATTATTTTATCTAATTGTTTATATCGGCTGTGAATCTTGGAGGTATATGCGCTGAGAGAGTAGAACTGAATTAGCGGAGAAATGATACTTGAATCATGCACCGAATTGAATTCTTTTCATATAGTATAATATATTAAAGTGTGTATTCGGGTTTCGAAATAGGCGTGAAACTTCTTATCGCAAAATTAGTGATTTGTTCGTTTATACGAAAAATTCCTGCTGCGAATTTATCCCGCTTGATTTAGTGTATCGCGATATACTTCGAATTTAAATAATGTTGGTAAGTATTGCGAAATCCCGTACAGCTTTGAAGTGCTCATGCGATTCGTATTTGGCAATATTAAAGCGAATTGAAATAACACGTATCATTGAGTATACGATTTTTCAATATGCATCGCGAACTCGCTGCGAGGCTAATGGGGCAATAAACAACTGAAATAAAATTCTCGAGATCCCAGAATCGCAGCTATCGTTGCCTTTTATTAAGACATAATGTATATCGGCCTGAAACACATATACGTGATTCATATGGTACGCGAGGCGAAAAATAGTCTGCAATAAACAAAGTTCTTACTTCTCCAACTCTCGATGTGTCTCGCGCTTTGATTTCTCACTCGATCTCGCCGCCGTCACGCCTCGTTGCACGTCCTATTGAGTGTTCATATATATATATATAGAAAATCTAATAAAATTGTATGGAACAAGATAAACATGTTAATGCGAGTCTGACTCAGAGCTGCTCTGCTCTAGCTCGTACGGGTATCGACGCAGTTTCTCAACGCAAACGCCTCCTCGTTAGACTTTTCTGCAGCAGTGCGCGCTCCTAACTAAAAGGCGCGAGTTTGTAAAAGAGACAAGGGCCGCGAAGAAGAAGACGAGGAAGAACGAAGAGAGGAGAAGAGGAAAAGAAAGCAGAAAGAGGGGAGATGGAAGAAGAAGGAAAGAAAGGCCTGGGTGTAAGTCCGAGTCGACAGACTCATTAAGCCACTCGCACGTGGGCTATAAGTGAGGTGCGATTAGTCGCAGAGGCGCGAGTACTACTTTGGCAAATAACAGTCCAGATCCTCCGAGTACGGAAACAACAGCAGAAAGACAGTCCGACAGAGAAAGAGAAGGAGGAAAGAAAAAGGCTGGAGATACAGACGGTGTGTCGTCGGGTGGTCGCGCGACGCCTTTAATTTGCGGCTATGTGCAGCTCCGCGGTCGCGCGCGCAGCTCGTTAAATGGAGCGGAAAATGAGCGCGCGACGCAATAATGGCTTATTAATAACGGAGTCGGAGGTCCGCCTACCGGCCGCCGATCGCTCCGTGACGAAAGTTCCATGCAGCAGCAGTGTTACGTGCAGCTCTGCGCTGCAGCCACGACTGATGATGAGATTCGCCTTATCTGCGCGAGCCGAGTGTCTGGGGCCTCTCGGGAGCGCGAGCGACGTTTATGAGAGAGCCGCACGACTCTCTGATATCTGGGTTACCGAGATAATAGTACGTCATTTCGTCGCCTACAGCTTTTCCCTCCCTCTCTCTCTCTCTCTCTCTCTCTCTCTCTCTCTCTCTCTCTCTCTCTCTCTCTCTCTC
>UELV01048386.1:2889-25659 GCA_900490015.1 Megastigmus stigmatizans
AGAGAGAGAGAGAGAGAGAGAGAGAGGTGACCTTGGGATCCAATAAGCACGTAGTCGCGTGCTACGCAGATAGCCTATACCTACACCCCGGAGTGAGAGGGAAGGTGGAAGGCTGTGCAGCACACACCAGCTATAGTATAGCTAATCCAATTAGCTCCGAGGCGGAAGAGAGAAGTGAGCGACTAAGGCTGAGACGATTTACTCGTAGCTGGTGCTGCACCGTTCTGTGTATACTTGTATAGGTGTGTATAGAACCTCTTGGAAGGATCTCTCTCTCTCTCTCTCTCTCTCTCATACTGTGTTTATACGTGGTGGATGATATTGCACGATTTTCCCGTGGGTGCTGATTAGACGGGAGCGCGTGGACGCGTATATATAAGGCGGCGCGCAGCCGAGGATGTGGCTGGGAGATTAAACGCGAGGCGAGGCACACTCCGAGAGCAAGAGATCGAGCCTCTCTCTGCCGCCTGCTGGATGCAGCGATCGCTCCTGATTTACCGTGTGTCTGCGTGCTGGGTCGGTGATGCGGATGCAGTGCGAGCGCGCCTAATGGTATCAGCTGTGTATATATATAAGGTGTAAGGTCGTGGTACGGGGATTATGGCACCGAGGAAATGTAGGCAACGTTCGTGAACTAAATTCTGATCAACTGCAGTGTGGTAGACCCTAAGGTCGAGATGTTGAGAAACGATTTTTCGCTGTTAGAGGAGACGTATACCGAGGTGATGAGACGCGCACTTTATAGGATGGGCTGGTTTATTGTCGATTGGTTTTTTAAACTTATATATTGAGTTTGTTGAGTTGTTTGTTGATTGCGCGGAATTGGAATTGGTTATGGTTATCAATTTGAAATTTTGAATTTTTTTATATACTCTCTATATCTATATTTGTTTATTATTCTTGTTTAATTTTGATGATTGATCGTATTGGCAATTTACTATTTATCCATTGAAAATAAATACTTTTTTTTTTATTAAAACTTGGCTTTTACAAAATCAAAATAGTCCGATGAACTAAATGGGACGAGCTTTAACGCCGATAAATCTATTTCTCAAATAAGAACTCTCCGAATGGTAAATAAATATAATGAATAATTTCGTGAAAATATATTGGCCGTATAAAGCAGTCGCCGAAAGAAAATGTCTTTTGCAATCATGCATATTGCGTGCAGTATACGAAGACACGGAAGGATTCAAATGTAAAAAGAAAATTCGATCCATTTAGCTTGTGAAATATGCATGAATGGCTAGATGCAACAAGGGCTCGAGCCTTTTAGTAATTGAAGCTCGTGTATATGATTTACTGCACCTCGCGGCTTCCGGCAGAATTATTTTAACGGCAACGTAAATAAAAACACAATATAAAATGCTCTCGTTGTTGCGTAATATCAATTTATCGAATTTTTCCAATTTTTCCCCTCCCCGCAGCTAAATGTTTTTGCATTGTGTGATGGTCCATAGGAACTGTGTTGTAGCTGTATTAAACACACTAAGCTATATTAACGATGTTAGGAAATTAGCAGATATTCGGATAAAAATGTCTGGGATTTTCAATTAATTGCACGCGATCGGATGCGATCCATATATTATATCCTGCCAGATGCATGGTCGAAGTGAAATCTCGCTCAAAACATATGCTATTTATAATTGTAATAAATGCGGGATTTGAATTGAAATGTACGCGCAAGATAAACAGTTCCAATCATTCCGCGCGTATTATCAACGTTATACTAATATTCCGGCCTTAAATTTGTAAATTTCAGTAGAGTCAAGTGATTAAAAAAAATCCTTACTGTAATGCTGACGACAACAGGCTTTAAATCTCTAGCTTAGTTGAAGTACAGCAGCTGGTAAATAACATCGTATACATTTTTAATGCCACTACTTTAAAGTATGTATGTATACGTAGTATTGCGCGATGTCTCGTATATGAAGTTTCATGTAAAGTTTTCGGCTCTAAACTTAATGTTGTCACAATTTTATTACGGAAATTCACCTAAATCTTGGGACTTAAGCGCAAGCCTCCGCGTGCAATAAAACACTTTAATCACGCCGTTAAAATGCATTCACGTAGATTGCTTCTGAACGAAAACTCGCTCTTTTTTTATACTTATACGCCAGTTCTAAAATGTATATCGTCAGTCGCAAAGCTGTCGCGAATAAACGAATTTCCTTTTATTTGCGCAGTATTCTTTTTTTTGTTCTATAATGTTTTAAATTGGATGACTTGATGCATATAGATTGTTTTGTATACAAAACAAAAAAATAGGTTGGTAATTTTAGCATGACTGGGTGATGAATTTATTTTGATAGAAGCGATTTCCATTTGTTACTCCGCTTGATGTTTACTTTTCGCGTTGAAAACATTTAATCCGCATTACGCGTAAAATATCATATTTTTCTTTCTAATAATCTAAAAAGTTGCGCTTCCGTGTATAAATAATATATTTATATACTTTGCATAAAAATACACGCGGAAATAATTCAGAGCAGAAGAATAAACTGTCGGCTTTACGATTACAATGCGCCATTTTACATTGGAAAAGTC
Source organism: Megastigmus stigmatizans (assembly GCA_900490015.1). Lineage (NCBI taxonomy): Eukaryota > Metazoa > Arthropoda > Insecta > Hymenoptera > Megastigmidae > Megastigmus > Megastigmus stigmatizans. Next base: position 5,437 of record UELV01048386.1, read on the forward strand.
TTCATTAACGCAGACTCGAGAGTATATATTCGCGTAGATATATATATATATATATATATAGGCGGTATTGCTTTGTCATAAGTTCTTAGTGAGAACGAAGGCCTTTGATGTAAGAGAGCGATAAAAATGAAACGTGCGAAACTCCAGACGCTTAAGTCACAATACAAAACTGCGGAATCGAAGCGACGCGCTCGCGCGCGCAAAGTAAAAGTACTTTTATAGCCATCGTATATATAAGAAACGATTCGCTAAATATTATAAATCACGTTTCGTCGCAACGATTTAACGGCATAAAGATTTCAAGCGCACGCTTGCCAAATCTCGAGTACTACCAGATTTCCAGCTAAACGCGCTCGTAAACGACTTGCCGATATATATATATATATAAGTCTCAGCAGCAGCAGCGGGCTCGTTCAACCAGAAACAAGATCGAACCCCTTTTAAGCCAAGCCGTTCGAGTTAGAGAGAGAGAGAGAGAGACGCCTATCAGTAGCCGCGATATAGGCGAGACGGGGAAAGAAAAAAAAAAGACGGCGAAGGAAGCCGGCAATTTTCGCGGCCCGGAATCTGCAAAGTGCAGATATAATGACATCGATAATCTTTTACCGCGGCCGTCGGTGCAGTTCCTCCTTCTTCCTCTCCACTCGACATTTCGCCTGCTATATATGCTTTGGAGACTTAGGAGAAAAGGCTAATCGAAAGAAACTCTGCAGCCGCACACGTCCTCGATATCGCGCCTTCTCTGTGCCGACGCTCGAAGTGGAACAGCGCTCATGTTCTTATGCTAGTCCGAATAAAATTAGTCTTATAGCTGTTGAGTTTAGCTCTCTGGCCAATTTGCTCGGCTTATCGAGAGTCAATAAGTAGGATAAACAATATTAATGCGGCTGGAGTATAAGAGGGACACAGGCACGCTCGGTGATGCGTATCTTGCGGACTTGGAGAGCGTAATAAAGCGAGGCTGAACGGACCCAATTGTATATGGATGCTGCGGCGATTAGACGATCTTTGATTTCGTTGTCGTGTAGAAAGTAAATGTAATTGGGTAAGGACATATACGATGCGTTTTTGATATTACGGTCTACTCAGAATATTATAAATGACGATTGAATTTTAGATTATTAAAACTATGTTATATGCTGTAATAAGCGAGAGGTATAGGAGTAGACTGACGTTTCGCAAATCAAGGAACGTGCAATTTATGTAATATCACGAGATGCCTTTTGTAAAATGTCATCAAATTGTTACAAAATCAATCGTTATGCACGACAATCAAAAGTAACACGAGTCAGGGGTAAAGAAGATTTAGCAATGGCGCCTGTTGTCGGAAACAGTACGTAACGTGTGTTTACATTGATTTAATCGACATTAAAATTGGATTTGTTTCAATTTTCGCCTATAATCTCATTACCGACGCTGATTCTTTCAACAGGAGCTTTATGTCCAACCAAAGCGCATTACGTATTGTAAAATTGTAATTTTGTATATATCGTATTAATTTTTTGTAATTAACGGACGACTTACCTAAATAATGATATTGATTTGGATATGAATAATCCAGAGCTGTTGAGAAATGTATTAATTAATGTCAATATTAAAGCTTGTTTGTACAAATATGCCGGATTAATTTTGATGGTATTAATGTGATTTTTCTATATGTATAATGAAATCATTAAGATTAAGGTTGTTAAGAACTGCTTTGTGTATTCACGTGTTTTGCACAATTTCAAGTAGCTGATTAAATATTTATTTTATTTAACGAACGATAAAATTATATGAAAGGAAGATAAGAATCATCTTTCCCTATATACAATAGGAAATTAAATTTACAGAGTGAATGTCTCCCCTACATCAGTTTTTACAGATTGTTTAAATCTAAATAAATTCTTTTCGATCGCAGCAAATCAAACAATTAATTATCTGCAATAAAACTTTGTTTACGTCAACTTTTAAGCAAACAATATTCCCTAATAAAAACCAGTTTTTTTTACGCCATTTAACGACGATATTTCGCAATCTTTATTTGCACTCACATTCGTATTTAATGAAAGATTTAATATTCTCGAGGATTGTTTCGATAGCGTTTCACACGAATTGGCTCGGCGAGGTAAATAATAAATATACCCCACGCGATATAAATTCGTCGTGCCGCGCTTAAACGCTAAATAATGACAATTTTCGGCGTATATGTGTGCATATTGTTTTGTATTATTTTTCATTCGATCAGCGATACGACGAACTGTGAAACTGCACGGGTCAATTTTCACGCTCGGCACTCGCCGACTTGTCCTAATTGGGAATTCACATCTGGGCAAAACGCGGGAGAGAAATGATTTTATGTATCGAAGGGCCACACGATTAAATGACTGTACGCTTTTAACGCGTAGCCGCGTTTTATCGCGGTCGTAACAAATAATTGTAAGCAGCTGATTATAAGGGAAAGCTTGGACGATAGATCTGCAGCTATATAGTAAACTAGACGCATTGTTTATTTCCTTTCGAAAATTTTCACCCAGAGCGTGAGTATAGCAACGCTTATTACAGATTTTTCAGAGTGTTTAGGTTTATCCGATTTTTCCTTCTACACTAAAATTCTATACTTATTAACGTTTTTTTATTTTCGCTAGAAAGTCTTCAATTACAATCAATTATTAGCATCAGCAAAATGGCAATGAACAACCCAACTTTCACGCCCTCCACGGAAAATCACATATAATCGAAACGAATTTCCGCGAAATTCGGAACCGATACGTCCAAATCATCGTAAATCGTCCGCTGTACCATTCATACATCGCCCGTATAACGTAGAGCAATTTCCAATCTGGCGTGACTTTTCTCGCGCGCATATCCGCTGCAGCGGCGCTCCAAAGAAATCCAACGGTATAATTGGGACATCGGGCCCCACGTGCAGCAAGCAAAAGCCCACAGCGCACCGCTTGTTTTTCTTCGGTGATTCTTTCCCCCCACATGTCTCTCTCTCTCTCTCTCTCTCTCTCTCGCTGGTGAGATCTCCGTAGCCGTTTTTCCGAGGCAGCTCCGAGGCTCTCTCGCGAGAGCGGCGCCGCTGACTGTGACTTTCTCTCCGTTTGCGGAAGGCCACCTACATATATATATATATATACACAGATATATACATATACATATATCGATATAGAGGGCATATACACATATAGGTTTCACCTCGGTTCATTTGTAGCGGCGACGGCGCGATGGAAACAGGTGGCGCAGATATGCCTCGGCGGAACCGGGGTGCTATATACCTTATTACCAACTTATTTTCCAAGTCGCGCCGTCGCTGCTGCTGCTGCTTGCCTATCGTGTTTTACTGCCTCTCTCTCTCTCTCTCTCTGGTTTATTTGTCTATATCTCTTTCGTTCTCTTTCTCGCGCTGCACACTTATAAACTGGGACGAGATTTAGATCGGAGGAGAGCTTCAGGGGGACTTGGCTCTGTATATATATTTTTTATACGAGTAGTGTGTATATAAAGCGCCTATTGTGGCTATTTCGCCGTTGGCATTCTTTTTTCTCTCTTTCCCATTTCTTTTCTCTTCTCTTCTCTCGCTTTTCTTTCTTCGTTTGCATAAAGTACGATTGGGCGCAGTGTATTCTGCAGGGCTCTCTCTCTATGATATAATGCGTATTGTTTAATCATAGGGTTTTTTCGCTTCTGCGTATCTGCCCGGCGAATCGAGATTAAAGCGCATCGTACATTTTAATGCGGACTTTCGTTACTTTATATCTCAACAATATTCTTAATACGCTAAAGTCCGCACTGGAATTTACTTATTGCGTATAAAAGCAATTATTATAAATCTAGAATATAATGAACAGTTGTATATAGATACAATTTTAAAGACTTAAAGAACAATTGATTCTACTATCCTCTCATTATCCTTTCATTATTAACGATTAAAGAAATCTTTGATTTTTATTTTAATAATTGTACATGATGAGTATTTTTTCTTATTCATCATTCATATAAGAATAGTTTTTCTTTTTTGTAGGGAAAAATTAAAAAGAATCGCATTCGATAAATTTCATCATTTGCATTTAAAACAATTTTTCAATAATTGCCTCGTTCATCGGCGATTCTTAAAATTCGCGTTACTCAATATTTCATTTTCACAATAACGCGCCTCAACATTCCCTGTATTAAAGTCCTATATACATCGCAACACAAGCCAATAACGAAACCTCTGCGGCAGTTATGATTTAAACGCAAAAAAGCCGATTTACGCAAGTCCTTGAACCAAAAAAATAAAAATCTTCGAATATATACACGGGCAACAGTAAAAACGCACACACACACGCGCACACTCAACTCTCCAAAGATAAAGTCAAAAAATATCGTTACTTGCATAATCGAGACATACACTTGCGCATGCCGCGATGGTCGAAAAGTGAAAGCACGCGCAACACTGACCCACAACGATATGCACAGCTCGCAAAGCGACAACAACAACAACAAAAAAAAGGAAAACAGCTCGCGCGCTCAGCGTGCATCTCGTTAACGAGTCGTAAAATTAGTCTGCCCGGTCGAAGTTTCCAAACCTCTGGTGCAAAGAACTAAATCGGGGGGGCTGCTGGTGCTGCAGAACCAAATCACGGAGAAAATGGCCTTTTCGACGAATCGAGCTATACAGCAGAGCAGCTCTAATGAACGAAAAAAAAAAAAAAAAAAATTTCACCTTCGCCCGATCGTTAAACCGTACATGTACGCGTGTACATATCCTTTATATATATATACGCGAGCGAAGAAGGTAGGAGGAAAAAAAGGGGAAAAGCGCGATGTGTATATATGTATATGCGTTCACGGGGAAAAAGAGTCAACGTCCGTCCAGGGACGTGGATTTGCGACATGTGTATGTATATGTATATGTACGGCAGCGTAGACTTTCATGTTCGAGCGCAGGCGCGTGCCAACAGCAGTAGCGGATTCTCTTGTATAGCACTGCAGCATTGCTCTGAGCGCTGCACTTTCCTTCTGTCGCTGAACCCCGGCCTTATGAGCGATGCTTTGGGAGAGAAATTGCGGCAGATCGAGTCCGGATCCCTCTCCACATGCGTTATACCACGATGCTGCCCTTTTTTTTTTGCTGCTGATATGACGTGGGTTTGAGAGATTTAGAGGGGTTTTTTTTTGAGTGTTTGAACGCGTGAATCGCTACGATTGGTGCATGTATTGGCTGAATGGGAAAGGTTGGGTACACGCGATTGTTCTTCCAAGCGTTTTGACTTGCTGTTCTTTTTTATATATGGTAAAGTTTATTTTAGTTTGGAGTATAGTTAAGATAGCATAAGTATGAAAGATTCATTTTGTGCTTTGAAATCGACATTTACGAGATGCCTACAATCCAAAATTCATAAAATAAAAATAGAATCTTATCATATTACGTATACACTTTCTTTATTAGTAAAATGAATAACTTAGCATTATAGAAAAACGAATCTATTTAGAAATCTGCAGGCAAAAAGTTCCACACAGATAACAATTGAAACTCCCTTTGTAAAGTTCATTAGCCCATTCGCATAGTTTCTCGTTTTCAAATACACGATATATAAATAGTCTCGCAATTTAAAGCAGTCCGTGGCTTTTATGTAGCTTATCGCGAAAGTGTTAACTGCCGTAGAGCTGCGCACCATGCAAAAAAAGGCCCGCGCTATACAGCCAATTGTTATTCGCACTTTCTCAGATTTAGCCTCTCTCTACACAACCTGTGCATAATTAAAGAAAAGCAACAGCTTCTCTTTTTACAACCCAAGCATGTGTATATATATTATCTGCTCTTGAAAACTCTAGCTGCAGTTTTGCTCGGTATAAGTCGGAATGCTTATATCCTAACCGTTTTTTTCTACAGCTTTCGAACGAAAGTAATGCAGTCTTCAATATTCTATTCGCTTTCGAAAGGTTTTTGCGGTGCACTCGAAAACTAATTCGAGTATACATGTCGAGGTAGGTGCAATGTATGCGTTGTTTAGATGTATGGCAGTGGCGCGTGTCTCTCTTTAGACTAGAAGGCGAGGCGCAGTGATTTTCTAAACAGCTTCGTCAAGTTCTCGAAAGTACTTGGCGAGAGAGAGCAAAAAAAAGCACTCGAAGAAGACGTCGGCGACGCATTGCGCGGTAGTGCAGCCGCTTTTCCACGCATTTTTCTTCTTCCGCTTTTTTCACCTACCTCCCTCTTTTTGTTTTCTTGGCCGCCCGCGCGCCAAGCTGGAAAATCGAACTTTTGCCACGATGAACTCAACGGCTTTGGTTTTCGTAATGACCCGTCGTTCGCGTGAATTTTTCTCCACACATTGTTATATATTTTCAAACGTTGGACTCATAAACTGTAATATACGTATAATGACGCAATTAGTCGCCAATTCTGGTAATTCCTTGATCCAGAGATGCTTTGAACAGTTCGAGTAAAAAGTTACACCGCTACTTTTTGCCACAGATCCTGGCAGATGCATCAACTCTCGTTAACCAAGAAATTAATCGCTCGGAAATAATTTCACTCAAAAGGTGTATTCCATGTCTCGCGAATTAATCTCTCGCTCGCCAGCTCCCTCGTTCCAAACGCTAAAGATTATACCCTGGAAAAACGAGAATTAATGAAAGCATTTAGCCGCGTCCGACGGAAAAAAAAGGGAACTTCTCCGCGGCATAACTTAAGAAAAGAGGCGAGCAGAGCTGAAAAGGGATATATAGACGAGAAGAAGAAGCTGCCGCGGCGGTCGTTAAGACCCGGGGGTTTAACGTTATACCTCACCTCTTGGATTAAAGACGCTATCGGACGCGGAGGTTTTGTGCCCTGCCGCTGTGGTCAGTGACGGCCGCATGAGAAATAGTCAAAAGCCGTGCAGCTATATCGACTTTCGATGCGGTTAAAACGTGCGGGCAAAGTAGAAAATGGATGCGTTAGATATACATGTTTTTCATGCCGAGCATGAGGTGAAATTGCGAAAGCTCATATAAATATAGTTGATGAAATGTTTATATAGCGGGTCTGTTTACATACATTTTATTGAAATTATTTGCGCTTGAACGTTGAAGCAAGCGAGATTAAAGCTTTACACTGTGGCATATCGAGAATTATAAAAAGTAGCGTTTGGAGTTAAAAGAGCGCGTATATAAAAAGCAGTGGGGGATAATCGATTCTTTCATTTCTGCGTCGAGTTTTTAGATATTTCATTTCAAAGACTTCTACAACGTAAAAGATGATGGTTTTCTCCTTCAATTACTCTCATTCCTTAATTGCTCTGTTTCTTAATAACCTTTTTCAATCGTACCTGTATTTCTTTGTTCCCTAAGAAAAATGATGAAACCATGTGTAAGGGAGTTTTCCTTTATTAAATCGAATACATGCATCGGTTATCGCGATGTGGCAATAAATCAGCCTTCTTTTGTAGCGCAACCATCGTCACATGAATCATTCGATATGTATATATACGCATATATTATACATAATTGATAATTTATAAAATACGTGCTGTATATACACCTACGGTACGACTACATTGTATAGCTATAGTCCATATTCACATTGAGATAATCTCGCTTAGCGACCTTTATTACTGTCGTTTTGCTCTACTTGCAGCGGGATATATTGTCATTCAGTGGGAAGTGCGTATTCTAGAACACAACGATGCAACCTAATAAAATATTACAAAACCTTTGTATATATACAAAAGAAAAAAAAGTCATTATTTTGTACGATATATTCAATTGTTTGCACGTTTCCGAATAACCTATACAAGTTTTTTAGACGCTGTATAACTATCGATTTAACGAAATGTCAAGTGTATGTGATATTTAAGTAGAACGGAGTAGGGCAAAGATCGTTTTCGACTTTTTTTCCACGAAATTTCCCGCGGGAGCCGCCGACAAAAAGGTTAGAAAAACCTCCTTTAACGCTCTCAATGATCCTGCAGCAACAGCTTGGTCCAGCTTTTCATTTCCATTAGCGTAAAACATCAAGCCCGGAGCGAGCTGCACTCGAAACAATGACTGCGCACATCTCCAAAAGGCTTTTATCTATATCTCTCGTGTCTCCATTGAAGAAGCATCTCTACTCGATTTTTGTCCTTTACCCTCCTCGAAAAGCCGCCATCGGGCTTTTACAGCTCCTCGCTCGTTCGGGCAGCAGTTGCCGGCCGCCTTCACCGCCGCCGGTGTCATATATATACATACGCGCGCGAATATAAATGTACTTCTGGAGGAAATCGCCTCGGCGCGCGTGCGCAGCAATATTGAATCCGCGCCGGTGGCAGAGCGTTGGTGGTGATGCTGCTGCTGCTGCTGCCGCCGCTGTTGCTGCACACGGCCAACCCGACAACGGTGCGCGCCGGAGATTTACCGGCTTTGTTTCGGCTCTCTGCGAATAATTAACTGCCCGAGACTCTTTGCGTATATACGATCGACGGAGAGCTCAAAATCAGAGGAGTGAATTTTGAGGGATATCCAGTTGGTTTTTTTTTTTGGGAGGATGGGGGCTGTTTGGGTTAGAGGGGGAAATGTAAATTGTGGAACTGTTATTGATTCTAAGTATTGTGAAATGAATATGTATGTTGATTTCTGTTTCGTTATTTTATTAGGATTCTTTGTGAATACTTTAGTTAAAAATATGTATTAACAGTCATTTCATAAAAGAGTCTTAATTAAAAATTTTAATTGGAAATGTTTGTTTTTAATTGCTAAAAAATATCGGTGTAAAAGAAATTGGGGAACGCGAACTACAGATAATTTTGTATTTTGTACTTTTAAAGACTTTATATGCCAGGGAAATTTCGGGTTTAATTGAAAAATGTTCAAAATTGAAAATGCATTGAAATTCGCCAGGCTTCGGTGGTAATTCCTTTTTTCTCCATTTTATATCAATTTTCGTGTTCATTTCGAGCGAAAGTAACGCTCGAAGCTCATTTTTTCAGCTTGACAATGTGGCAATTAGAAATATATGGGATATCATTAGCAAAAAAGTTGGGAAATTCATTTTGAAGTACCTCTCTGGTCTATTTTTATGTAAATTGGCGAACTTTTTTTCTTTTATTTTTTCAAATTTAATATTTGATTTACAATTTAAAGCTAAAGTTAAATTTATGAGTTATGAAAGTCCGATAAACGTTAATTTGAAATGTTACTACTGAATTTTCATTTAAAAATCGAGTTTTTTACTAATTAAAACTGTTGAAAGTTTTGAAAGACTGATAAGTGCTAAAATCTTTATATTTATACTTAAATAGGTCGTTCTAATTCGTGATTGATTGATCTGGTCATAAGTTTTAGGAAATAGGCTTCATAGGGTTTCAAAAAGATAATCATTTTTGATTTTGGTGTCTAAATAATTGCAATCTAACATTCAATGATCTCGCATTATGAAATATTATTTTTCTAGATAAAACCAGATTACGAGATGATGTACGTTTACTGAAAAAAAAATCGTCAAACTACATAATAACTTGAGGTTTCATTAAAAAAAAATATTTTGTTTTTACTTTAAAAAAAAAGACAAATCTTCCGCATTAAGTTGATAAATAACAAACGATTGAAATCGGCGTATAAGCTTATTTTCTATGTTCGCAGTACGTCATTAAAATCTAAACTCCCAAATCCCCTACAAAGTCTCATTTTCACTAATACCAAACAACACTACACCGGAAACATTACCCCAAACAAAAGAAAAAAAAAGCGCGCAAAAACGATCGAATAAATAGAGTAGTCTGGTTGTGGTCCGGAGCTTTATAATCGCGGAACGCCACGTCCATATACGGACAGCTGTACATGCACCGCGAACGGGATTATGCAAATGGCAAACGCGCGGGATAGCGGCGTGGTTTTATTGGTTTATCGGGATAAATGAGAGACGTATATATATTCGATGCCAGGGGGTCTACTTTAAATGTTTCCCGCGCGTGCCCGTAACGCAGAGAGAGAGAGAGAGAGAGAGAGAGAGTACAGAGCGATTTATATAGCAACGGTCGGGAAGGAAGTTTGCACTCGTGCATTGATTGGCGCGGGGGCGAATCTGTTGAGTTTTCGGGTTATTACGGATCGCTGGCAGCGACCGGGAAGTTTGCACTGTTGCAGATTCTGCAGTGGTAGCGTGTGTTCGAATCTACTGTGGATTTTGAGCGATTCTTCGAAGCGCGCTTTATCGTCGAGGTTGATTGGGATGAATGGATTGGGAAATCGCTCTGTATTCACCCATGATGATTTTATTATATACAACGTTCTTAATTAAATGCGGATCGATTTGTTTTGTTAGAGATATATAGTTTTGCTTGGTGTTTGATGCGAAAAGAAGCCTCTGTATCGCATTAATTATCTGTAACGTTGACCACATTCTGAGATAATTTTCATCCGATATTCTTTCTTGTACACAGTAGTTTTGGCACGTAAGAATTTTTCAAAAGAATTACAAAGTTTGAAGTATAAGAAAATCAGCGTGAAAAATTTAGCCGTAAAGAATTTCGCGATACACTTGGGCTCCAGTCAAAAGAGCAAGGACGGGGGAAACTTCACTCCGCTGTGTACAAATTAGTAAATTTAATTAATTTCCTGGATTAAATACACTCCGGGTTCTCGTGGAAGTTTCGGTCGAAATAAAATTCTCAGCTGCGGGAAAAGTTATATTTCACGTGCTATGAAATTTTTAAGTGGATAAATTAGTCCTCCTAAAGTTTTCCTTTGCCGATAAGGCGCAGGAGAGAGAGAGAGAGAGAGAGAGGAGCTTCAGCCCCTTCCTTTACCTGCAGCTCTTGGTACAAACTAAGCGTTGTAATGAATGGAAACGCTTGATCGCGACGATAAAAGTAACTTGGGCCAGAGTCAGCGCGGTATATATATATATATAGTCAAACTCCATCGTTGACCACGATATTCCAAGTTTTTGATCGACTCAACGCGATGAAGCTCTTGCAAGCCCGTAAACGGTGCAATTATCATGTCGTGCACTTTCATTATCGGATTTTAAACCGAAACATCTTTGTTGTGGATGAGCAGCAGTAGCAGCGGCAGCGAAAGCAGTATTTCGAACTAATAGACGTGAAAAGCCTCGTCCCGGCTCTCTGCTGACTGCAGCGGATTTTTAATGTCTCTCTCTCTCTCTCTCTCTCTCTCTCTCGCCTATAAATAAAATTGGAATCAATTTCGGAATTGCGCCGCGTGCGGCAGCTTATATGCACAGTGTGGCACGTGTAATACGCCTCGCAGCGGCAACAGCGCAGCCTCGACACGTCATGAAATTTCCAAAACAAATGTCACCGCGGGCAAAAGCTCACTCTCTCTCTCTTTCTCTCTTCTCTTGCCATCGCGCGACCCTATTTTTGCGACTCGTGTGTGCATCCCTTATACACGTTGTCATGCAAAAAGAAGAGAGTGAGAGAGACAGAGAGCGAAAAGTAAAAGGGCCTGGGCATTAACGTGGCTCTCGCGCGCGTGACTTTTCCGATGACGGGCCGCGGCCCTGCATTCAAGAGCGAGAGAGCAAGAGAGAGAGAGAGAGAGAGAGAGTCGTTGCTGATTCGAGAGGTGATCGTAATAGGTTTTGGAAGAGGCCGGGACGCCGCCGTCGTTGTCGCGTGCCTATATAGGCGAACGAGTTTCCCCGATGAGAATCGATCGACGAAGAAGTGGCAACGAGAGAGAGAGAGATGGAAAGAACGAGTACTAATGAAAGGCTATTTCTGTCAAATAGCGAGTTATATAGCGGGAGAGGCTGAGAACGATTTTTCCCCCCTTTCTTTTTTCGTTGATGTGCCAGTCAACGAAAAATATGAGTCTCGAGAGACAGAGAGAGAGAGAGAGAGAGAGAGAGGATGGATATATAGGAGCCTTGGAGTCGAAGTCAAACAATGCATCGCTCGGTGCCCGTGGCCTTTTTTCCAATTCAGGGGATGCACGCTGCGCAGTTTTTTTTTCTTGTTTAATTTAGAGATACCGCGGTGGTACGTGTTACGAAAAATATCGACGTAAAAGAAAAATACGAAAATAAGTAAAATACGATCGATATACGTCGCGTCCAGCCGCACGAGAAACCCCTTCCTCGCGTCTATACCGCGGCCTCGAAAATTATTCAACAATCGAGCCCATTCATCGAAATAAATGAAAAGACTGAGAGCGGCAGCTCGCACACCACCACTTCCTCTCTCTCTCTATGCGTGAAAGCCATCTTTCTCTCTCTCTTTTCGACCGATCTACCTCGAAATAAAGAAAGCTGCAAAACGCGAGTACGCACATAATACAATTCGAGAAAAGAAGCGCGAAGCAGAGAGAGAGAGAGAGAAAAAAAGCCGCGAGAAAGAGAGAGAGAGAGAGAAGTTTGTTAAAGAACGAGAGTATTATATAGTCGACGTGCGTGCGTGCCGATACACCACCGCAAGTGCAATCCCAACGCGCGCAACGTACGCCGCGAAGCCTTTTCAGAAAGCGAAACCACTAATGAACCAGCAGCTCTTGCGACGTCGAGTTTCCTACACACGACGACGCGCGACAAGAATAACAACGGGACGAAAATAAACAAACGACTGAGAGAGAAAATCGTACGTCCGAGTTTTTTGTTTTGTTTACGAGGCGGCGAAAATGAGGGACGAAAATTGACTCTCTATAAGGCTGTATAAGGTGTGGGGATTGCGTGTGCGCGCGTAGGCGGGGTTTTTCTCCAGTGGCTCTGTATCTATACACGTTTTTGCCGGCGTAAATGTGTCGATGATGATTGGTGGTATATATACTTACTGGTCAACCCTGTCCAGAGATGAGAACGTGTGAACGAAACAGCTTTTTTTTTGTTTGCTTTTTGTTTGCTGACAATCTTGGAATTGCTTGTTTTGCTTTGGGTCGTTGTTGGGCCGACCTTTTTTTTTAACCGGTGTAATATTTTGTTTCCCTTCGGTTTTTCGTTGAATTCTTGTATTTTTCTATGTAAGTATACCTGTTTGAAGATCGTTTGCACATTGAACGGGGATAAAAAATAAATGTGAAATTTGAATCGTTTGGGTTATTGGATTATGAAAGAACTTTTGCATATTGTCATTGAAATTGTGGCAATTTGAAAAAAGACTAAAATAGAACTATTCAAAACTACTGAGAAAGAAAGAATTGCTCGAAGACGATTCTTCGGATCGTAACCTTATAGGCAGAATATTTTCAATATCACGTATACATAAAACTTTATAAACTTCAAAGATTTAGAAAATTCAAGAAAATGAGTTTGACTTTCCTCATTTCGCAAAAGAAAATTGATGACTCAATCTTCATATTGTCGCAAATTTACTGTCTAACAACTTACCGGCAGTAATTAAGTCAAACACATTAACTTCCGTTCTCAAGTGATATCCGTTAACCGTCTACAACAACAATTACATAGCGAGCCCGGAAATAAACATTGATCACGGCTTAAAATCGTGCGTACGTAATTATCCATGCGAGAACTAAAGGCGCCAGAGAGGCCAAGCAGGAGAAAAAAAAAACACGAAGCAACAGCAGCAGCGACGTATATTACGCAACCATGGACGCGATCTTACAGGCGGATAAAAGCCTTCGGGAGAGAGAGAAAGTGCGTCCCACACACACACACACACACGTGTACAACAACTCCCTTTTTGGCAGATATTCGTCTTTCGAAACTGGCGGCTTCCGTTACGCTCAAGAGCCTCGTGTGGGAAATTGAACCTTTTTTTCTTCTTCTTCGTCGTCCGTTGTTTACGATCGCTCTTAATACGTTATATCCTTTGACGCTCGAAACATTGTAACACACATATACTTACACACTGTATTCATTACAAATGGGATTCACTCGTTTTTTAACAAGAATATCTTTTTTTTTTTCTCACTGTGACACCCAACCCCCCGACGTACCTTAAACGGAGCAGTTTCTTCTCGTCTCGTGCCCGTGATGCCTCAATTAAGGGATTTTAATTAACTCTTTTAATCTGGGGGGTCCTTAATTTAAATTTACACGCGGCTGCGGGTATTTTTTACTTTGTGCGCATAAGCTGCGTGTGACCTTTTGTTCTCTCTCCGTTTGCTTTTTCCAGTTTGACTGCAGTCCCTCGCAAATTGCTTCAAATGTTTATATACAATGAAACATTTTTTCCCGCGGCTAGATTTTTACACAAGATTTCTAAAGTCAAATTGAAATTTTGATTATAAAAGTAGAATTGCAAATCGTATAATCTGCAGTGCAATGCAGATTATACGATTTGGTATAAAGCGTAAATATAATATACCGTTATATTTACGCTTTATACCAAAACACCGAGCCTGAACAACTTTGATTCGCTGTATTTTGAGCCTCGCAGCGTCAAACATGCGAATATAACGCATAACGCACAACGTTAGCTAACGGCATTTCATTCATACCCTAACTAGAACTTAATTATATATAAAAAGATGCTTAAAATTATATTATACGACAACCTTTTTTTTCTTCCACCTCGTAAACTTTCGTTTCCACAGATCCAACACTATACTATTAAATGTATAATTCAAAAGCTCGCTGCCGCAACCGCCACCTTTTTTTCCGTAATCAGCAAAAGCGAAATTCCATAGTAATTCAATACACAAAAGTAATACCTAACGTGTTCAGTTTTAAAAAAAATGCACTTCGGGGTTGGTATACGTGTATTCGTATAAACACGAAGAGAGAGAGAAAGAGAGAGAGAGGGAGAGGCTCCAGGTCGCGAAAGGAAATGATCAAACGGGTGCGAGGCCACGAGCAATTAATTCGTGCACTCCAGCCGCTCGCAAACTCGGCATATTTTGAAATATAAAAAAAATGAAAATCGGCTACGCGGAAAATTCTTGAATCTCGTATTGCCGCGACGACTTTTATTGGCCTATAGAATTGAATGGGGTACTGGTGCAATACGTTAGCGACGGCGTTTGAGTAAACGTAGCCACCGTCGTGCCTGTTAATTTAATTAAAGCTCGCTATACTTTTGTTTATTTTCTCGAATTCGTATAAATACCTTGCTGCGAGAAAAGTTAAAGTATATTATTTCGATGCGCTGTGTTTATACATCGAGAGTCGCGGCTGTAATCTTGAAAGCTTCCGGGAGATGAGGGTTATAGGTAAGACGATTATGGGACACTGTAGCGCTTGTAACACAGAGAGGCTCGAAGATTAAATGAGATTCATTCGTCGGGCGATTACCGGCTACGAGAGCTGACTCGCTAGCGAATTAATTTGCATTCAGATGAAGCTTGCGCTCGCGGGGATGTCTAACTTTAATTATACTTTGACTGGGCCGACCTGCTTTCTCTCTTTCTCTCTTGCCCTCTCCTGTGTGTCATAAAAAATTTTACACAGACGCGCGTTGTGTATATATACACGAGAGTCTCTGGCCAGTTGTGCGCGGAAAATAAAAGTACAGTTCCACCGAGTTGAGCTTGTTTCAAAGATTGACGTCGAGCTTGCGATTGAATTTAGTTGGAATTTAGTTGATGTTTGGTAAATTAGTGTTATACGCGTAACGTATCGATTATACGAAAGTTAAACGTGTGTCACCATTAGTTGGAAGTTTAAAAGTCTTTATCGTGTGGAAAGAGTAAGTTTAATTGTATAATACAGGATATAAAAATCATCGTGTATTTCGTATAAGCACATTATAACACAATTTCTCCGAATATATACATAACATAAGTATGCAACCGCACTGTCTCTTATATGGTTCAACAATTGCTCATATATAAGAATTTAGCTTGGAATGTTAATAAGCGATTCGAGAATAATAACAGTATGTATAGAATTATCAAGTTTTCTAAACCGCACGAAATGCGTGGATATTATAGGTCGGCAGTTAGTTATCGGTTAATGCATAGCACTTAATCTGATTACGAGTTGCGCCGCGGACTCGGAATATCTCAAGTGTAACCCGCAACAAGAGCCATTAAATATCCCATGCGAATAATGCATGCAGCATATATGTAAAGCGCTGCAGTTCACGATTGCGCAACAAATCGAAAACAGTTTATTTCGAACCGTCGAAAAAAAAAAAATACACGAGGCGACAATAATCTCTCTCGAGTATATATAACCACGGGAAAAAACGAGAGCAATCGCGGAAGACAGGAAGGCTATTTTTTTTCCACCTCCACGCACTCCCGCACTATATAGCGAACTGCTGCCGCCGAGAAGCGAAAATCGATGACATATATATTTAGTTGGATATATCACGGACCGCGAGCCATAAAGAAGCGGGAAGAAAAATAAGAAAACATATAAAGGGGGGAGCGATCGGTGCTTATGTATACTGCAGGGCAAAAAGAGAACGGGAGAGGATGGTTCGATATTCATTGTCACAGGGGGAGGATAAAAACGCGGCCACGCACTGTGTTATCGGCTTGTGTATAGATTACGAGAGAGCCCGGAAGTAAATCTGAAAAATCATTATGGACTATGGCTCTTTTGCAGAGGAATTCTCAGTTTGTACGGGTTAGGCTTGTAAAGAGCGTCGGATAGGATGCGGAGGATGTCGAGAGCGTGGTGATGGCAAATTTTCGTTATTGCGCTTTATCGATTCGTCTTTTCTGGGACGGTGAAAGTAAGTGAATAATGCACGAATCGAAGCGAAAGGACGAATTTATTTACAAACATGGGATGGAAAATCTTGGACGAAGTTTATTTAGCAAACGAATAAATCCCACCATCGATCGTCATCGATCAAAAAAAAAAAAGTATATCCAAAGCGATAACTTTCCAAAAGCTACGAACATCGACGCGGCTAACTCCACTATCTTTTTCGTTCCCAACAACAACCGTAAATCCAAACAACCGAAAACTCGCGAGCAAAAAACCATCCCCAGTATCAATTCTTCTTTCTCCAAAAAAAAAAAAGAAGAAGAGAATCACTCCTATCGGAAAAAAAAGGAAATCACTCAACTCCCGCCGAGTATTTTTTCGAACGATCGACCACCGAACTCTTCGCACGTGCACCCACGAAAAATCCATCAAACGAAATCGTCCTCTAAACCCACGGCTCCTCGCACGTACACCCAGATAGACGTATACGCAATTGAGAGAGAGAGGAAACGTAGAGGCGGTATATAACCTCGACGCGAGAAGAAGGGGGCGCGAAGCTATCCGTCGCCGCGTAATAGATCACGGATCCACGGGAGCGCGTCCTCTTAACTTCTCTACGGCCATGGGGCAAAGCGTTCCGGTATGTTTCGTGCCACACCTCTACTCCATTGTGTGCGTGTGTGTATGTGTGTGTGTACCGTTGGCGTTAATTCAGTTCTCCGCTCGTCTTCTGGAGCTTTGTCTCCGTTTTCTTCTCTCCCGGGCAGCGCGATGCGGCCGTTTTGTTCGCTGTATAGCGAGTTTGTGGCCCGAGACTCGTCTTATTCCTTATTTTTACCCCTTATTTTGCGCAACTTTATTTTTCGCGAAGGGACAGTGCACATACTGTTTCTTCCTTTTTATTGCTGCGACAGAACGAGTCGAGATGGTCGTTCGGGAAGTAAAACCGGGAGCAGTAGGACTGATGCTGATGGAGTTGGGTAATTTTTCCCATTTGTGCAACCGCTGCACATGGAACGTTCTCTTCTCTTTCTTTTTTTTATCGGCGAAGCAATTTGGAAAATCAAATTGCTATTTTTTTTTTAATTGTATTAGTTTGTATTAGTTTCAATTAAGATTCGCATGGTACAATTAAATAAAATTTAACGAATACTGCACTGAACATTTTGCAATTTAATAAAGTGTTAATGGGTCACTTGAAATTTGGTCGTGATGAGCTTTGATAATATGGTTCAAATTTTATTTCGACCTTTCATTACATTACAATATATTATTCCAATATAGCTTTCGTTAGCTGTCAAATTAATTTTTACTCATTATTATCGCTTTATCACGATTTCATTAATATACACACCTCGCTCAATCTTTAAACCTCTGCACCGAAATATATATTAAAAGAGATACAAGAAATCGTGTGTTTTTCTATATCCACGTCGAGGCGGCCCCTCTTAAAAACGCGTTACCCTCTTTCCAGTCCATTTTTCCGTATTTCCTCCTTCATTTTCATAGAATAACAGTTTTCTCTCACGGGTGCGCGAACGAGCGACGTAGTCTCGTCGCTTCCTTCGCTCTCTTCTTTCCTCTCCTGCATTTTTCAATAAACTCTCGCTGCAGCGGCACAGAGATTTCGAGATTTTTCCTTCCTTATACAATCGGGTCGATTCTACCTCCCTCCCGATAGATTTTCCATTATACATAGCGCGGAATATATTATATATACAATATAATACTGTATATACCGAATTGTGCTTTCTATCGGAAAGCTATGTATAGATTCGTGCGTATGTAACATATAAGTTACGTGCCGCGATGCGCAAAAATAGCATCGTTCTTTGCTAAGATATATAGGAGAAATGAGATGAATCGACCGCGAGTCCTGTTGGGATTATGTTAGGTATACTTTTCCCCGACATATATGCGAGGCGTATATATAGCAGAGATCCTGTCAATGGAAATGGAGTGTATTTGTATAATGTTGCGTGAATGACGCATGGGCTTTTGTGGATATTCGCGTATGATAAAAGTTGCGGAGCTGACGCCGCTGGGGGATGGAGAATTTGTGCCGAGCGCGCGCGCGAGAGAGAGGTTGTTGTACCCTTTTGTTGTCCCCGTGCGATGCTATTTTTAGAAATGCTCACGGTAATACGGAGTTTCGCGATATATCCCTGTTTTCGCGGTGTCTCACAATTCGTTTCTATATTGATGATCTGTGATCACTGTCTCTATGTATAATAATGTTGGTTCAAGAGATTGACACTTCGTCGTTATATCGATAGTTGCAGGTACGAATTTAGCCGGTTACTATTTCAATAACTTTTTTTGAAATATCGTAATTTAGCCATCTTTAATTCACATTATAGGATATCTTCAATTTTTGATTTGCTCAATTTGCAAGAACAAAAATTTCACTTTATTCGTTTATCGAGTGTACTCTTACCCTTTAACATTGGAAAAACGTCGACGGTAAAATTTGAATAAATTACCGAAATTCGCTACTGGTTTTGCATGATAATTTTTGACAGCGCAAACGGGGTCGAGCACGCCGGTTATACCAAATTTTCAACAATGTGTGCTCGTCTGTCCAAAGCTACCTAAGCAAACTCTATACCGTGGCAAATATACGTCCTAAATCAATAGTTAATCACATTAAAATCGTCGTCTGAACGCAACACAAACGCTAAATTCAGCGCTCGAAAGGTAGCGAATTATCAGGCTGCATCGATTCTATCGTGCTGCAAAAATGACACTTAAAATCGACACTCCTCATCCGCGGTATAACGATGCTGTATCATGTATAGACAGCTAATCATTGTATAACGAGGTACGATCATTCCCACAATTATCAAAGCAACGGTATAATCGTTTACGCAGTCGATACACATATATATTAATCGAGCGATCGCCACCATCACGACCGCTGGCAAATTAATCATCGTAACGGCAGCGAGGCATTCCGATCTGAACGATTAAACTATTGCGTAACAAGTCCCCCGTGCCGCTCTACACCCTGCACTTGGCAATATAACGTCGTCGTCCCGATATAATACACGTAATAGCACCACAGCACAAGAGCCGCAGTTGCAGCTGGCATCGAACATCGCGGCATCCATCGATTATACCATACATGCACATTGGACCGCGAAACCTTGTAATACATATATATATATATATATGATGCAGCATCTAACGATCTCGCGGCGGCGGCGGCGGCGGCGGCGAAAAGAAATCTTTGTCGCCGTAGCGATGGAAAGTCCGAGCAGATCGACTCTCCTTCGCGGCGTTTAAAATAACTTGTCTCTCGCAAGCGGCGAGTGCCGCTGATGGGCATTATTTATCGCCGCTGCTGCACCACAGCTGCCACACATTGTAAAAGCCGCGCGTAAGGAGCGCCGATGAGCGTAATTTACGTTCTCGAAATGTGCGCATTGCACACACACACACACATATATATACGTATATAGACGTGTGTTTTGCTCGCGTCTATGTGTGTGCGCGTGTGGACATGTCGTTTCACTGACCGCATTTTGCCACGGGCTGCTGCTCCTGCTACTGGGCATAGTGTGTCAGTGTGTGTGTGCGCGTGTGTGTGTGTCGAGAGAGAGAGAGAGAGAGAGAGAGATAGAGATGCGCAGTGTGACTGAAAATTAAGTGGCACCGCTAATTGGCCCGTTCGTTTCATTTGCACGAGCGGTCGTGCAGCAGTGTAACATATATAT
>UELV01048408.1:3032-14127 GCA_900490015.1 Megastigmus stigmatizans
CCCCCCCCGCGCGCGTCAGTGCTTTAACAGTTGACGCAACAGCATACATGTTTCACTATATGTTTTTTCCATAGCGACATTTCTTTGGATTGTGTAAAAAGTGGTTTTTATTTAGGTACAAGAGTATTTGAGTAGCGATAAGGATAAGGAGAAAGTTTAGAGAGGGAAAAGATGGTCGTTGTGCATCAGCGCAAAGATGGGACATTAATTTAAAAGATTCCGATAAGAGTAGTTTGTATGTTTTAAAAAAAGATATCGATGTTATTTTTAACATTATCGACTCTTGACCCGCTTACAAATGTATGAAAATAAGAGTTGTTCGATTAACATAGTTGTACACCCTCTAAATTAATCATGGTAAAAATATACATCCAGTTTCGTCTGTTACTACTTTCACGTGTTAAGTATAGGAAACTAATTTTTTTTTTTTTTTTAATTAAACATCTTTTCATGTTCTAAATGTTAGTGCGCGTTCCATACGTAGACTTAGCATTTTTATTAGAGGCAGGTATGCACATCCTCCTTTGAAAATATTTTTGTTATATGTTACTATCGGGATTAATTAGCATGTCTTCAATGCGTCAACCCACAGTTGCTCGGTTCTGAATAAAAAATAATCTTTTTGCATCAGCGGATTTACGTTGAAAAATGTTGTAAAAAGAAATTATGCACGAATGCGTACAAATATAAAATAAAAACAAAGGCCAAACATAAATACTACGGAATTAAAAATAGAATTATACAAATCTATATTAACATAGCTATAGATATCAATTGTAAAAAGTTTATGCAAATGGCACGATAGTTCATAACGTAATTGTCAAGGATACGCACTTTTTCTCAATCGTAAAAGGATTTCGTGTACGAGAATTATATTGAAATCGTGCAAGGAAATAATAAATTTATTCTATTGAAACTTAGATTTCATTGCTGGATTACGAATTTGCAAAGTTTTCAATAATTATGTGATGCATTAAACATTTTTCATTATATGTACTTTAATGTGAAATTCGGAGTTTTTATGTGAAGAAATAAATTCGCTGGGTCATGAATACGACTAATAAAAAATCAGAACTGATTTATGGATCGCAATTATTCATATCAATTTTTTTAAAGTTTGCCAATACGAAGAACATACATGAAATAATTTGAATACATGTGCACAGAAATAAGATTATAATTTTTAATTTCTCAACGGTATAATCTCGTTACACGGCATCGATTAACTTTGGGATTCAACAACTTATTTACCTCCTATATAAAAACAGAAATATTAAATAAGCTGATAATTTTTTTACATTATAAAATAATGCTTTCTCTTAAGTTAATTCGCATAAATCAAGTTTGAAAACATATACAACTTAATATAAAATAAGTTTTTGAAAAAAAGGTAACGGAACCGATTTTCATATACCTACATAATACCTACATAACAATACCTGTTTCAAGGCATTTCTCACAAGAGACATTTCAAGTTATTAATTGCTTTACATATCCTAACAAAAGATTTTAAATTTAGTTATAATCAACTTAAATTTACAAGTAAATATTTTATACTTGTAAGTATTAACCATTTCATTTTATTTTTTAATTTACTACCGTGTACTGTCAGTGTTTAACTTGAACATTTAATACGGTGATTTACATAAACTACTGCTTAATATGCAATTCCGTAATAAAATTATATTTCTGTTATATTAAATATTATATATTTGACTGCTATAATTTATTTTAAAAAGCAAAAAAAAAATACTCCAAGATGTTGATCAAAAATCGTTTCAGGTACCTGTCAGGAGTGGAACCAATAAACAAACGCCAATTTTTTTCATTTAAGTTTAATATTTATTACTTATTGAATATCTAATAGTCTAAGTTTATGGAAATTGCCTTAGTTTTCACATTTCGAAGAAGAAATACTAATTTTTGGAGCACGGATTTTTTCACACTTCTAAAAAAATGTCACAGATCGATCGTAACTGGGAGAGCTATAACGTCAATAATTCTTTTTTACTAAAGCAAACTTTCCTAAAAAGCCTTGTGTTTTTAATATCAATTTTAAGATACATATTTGTGATACACACATACATACGTGTGTACATATCGTAATTCGGTACCCGCTTGCAAACCGGTGCCGTGAAAGCACATTATTACACCCCGAATCGTAGACTGTAATAAGAAACCAATTATAAAATTTTCAATTTAATTGATTAATTTAATATTTAGCTTTCAATTCACAATTGAACATGTTAAAATTTAATTAATAGAAGTAAGACTAGTCATACCGGGAGTATGTTATCAGAATATCAATACTGAACACTTTTTTTAACAAACTTAATAATAAATCTGTTTGTCACGCAATCTCACAGCAATACATTTTTCATGATAAATCATACCATTATT
Organism: Megastigmus stigmatizans; assembly: GCA_900490015.1. Taxonomy (NCBI): domain Eukaryota; kingdom Metazoa; phylum Arthropoda; class Insecta; order Hymenoptera; family Megastigmidae; genus Megastigmus; species Megastigmus stigmatizans. Next base: position 5,433 of record UELV01048408.1, read on the forward strand.
TCATATGAAAAGAATTTTCCTTATTTTTATTACATTTTTTGTGACAAATAACAATAACATTGTTCGAAGCTTTGTAAAAATGCGATTCTATTACTTTTCACTCATTTTGGTTGCAAATAAATACTCTTAGCTTGTCACCAATAGCTTTATATGTATTATATTGTGTTTGATAGATACAGCATATGTGTGTCATTGAGAAACGAAGCAATCAAATATGTATGATAAGTAGTAGGATAATTGTAATTATAAATAGGTTTTTCAACTGATAATCATTTGTTAATTAAATGGAAAATGATACGATGATGCAATATTTTGCATACTTCTTGCACATTCATTAATACTTGCATTAACTGCTATAATTTGGTATATTACGAAGGCCATTTTCAATTTTCAAATATGAAATAATAATACTAAACATTTATAGGTTTATGAATAAATATCTATCTACGAAAGAGAAAGAAAAAAACTGATATACCAATTGTAAATTGTAATTCTAGTTAACTATTTTGCATATAACGTTTGTTTTTTGGTAACTAAGTTTCTTTTTTTGTAAACCAATAAATAGAAATTCAATAGCTTTGCATTTCTTGGAATCTTTACAGAATATTTGTGCATATATATAATATCCGAAAAGATAATTTCTTCAATTTATTAAATATACATTTTCATTTATAAACAACATATTTTACAAAATATTATTCTCTTAGAAAAAAGCAGCAACATTGAAGCAGAACAAAAAATCACGCCGGAAATAAATAATTCGTGGAAAATCCCTTCATGCCCTACATACAGAAATTAATATATTTTTCCACGTAGAAAAATCACGGAAATGGTAAGAATTTAATAATGGAAATTCTGAAATTCTATTCACCGTCAATTTTATAACCTACACATTGGATATACACGAATATTCTTTCCAATCAAATCTGAATACTCTTATAAATTTAATCTCGGTGTACATTTCGCAACGGCGGTAGCTATAGATTTTCTTCGAATATGAACAATAACATGTCCCGATCAGCACGGACCAAGAATATACGAGTTACAAGAATCCTATTCGAAGACAACAGATATAATTTCGTGCTCGATTGCATTTTCGTGGTGTAAACCTACCTCGCGATCCACTTAGGTATACAAAGGTGCTTACAGGCCTGACAGGGTTACGCGAATTCAGCTTCGTTCAATCGAATATTATTTGCGTCCATCGTCTGAGTGACGCAGGTCTTCTCCGCGCTGTAAAAGCGATGAGCTTTGGGGATGCAATTTGTAGCGCTTGCAGGTTCAACCGTATTATATCCATCGGAAGGATGATGGGGATACATGGTAATTGTAGTATCGAGGTCCGGCGAACTACTGCAATATCATTGCAGTAGTGAAGGCCAGATTCAATGTGCATCGGGCGAGTAGAAATTTCAGTGCATATTACATTACACGCTATATGTGTGATGCTGCTTTGATGTTAATGGAATTGTTATACAGTCTTGTGTGTCAAGGTTTCGATTTCGTATATAGAGCGTGTATGTTTTGATGTTTGTAATAAAATTTACACATACATACATATATACATATAAGCAATCAGATTTAGTTTATTATATATCTTTGGTATGTGAATAATGAATTCGTTGAGTTTTCATAATTACAGTAAGTAGAAGTGAATGCTTTGCCGATTAGAATACCGACTCGAATACATTATGTTTGACTAATGGACTCTTTGAGTGGCTGGTTAATTGTTGAATATTAAATGTAGGATGTTAATTTATATGAATTATTTTATCACTATATTTATTATTTTTATTGAAATTTATTATTCAATGTCAAAACTATTATCATATTTTAATATTCTTTCATTGCAGTCCAAAGGGTATTACTAAATGAGTAGGAATTCTGAATCAGAATTTTCGTTTACGTGTCATTACGAGAAACTTGAGATGACAAATAATAAAGTTCCTTATCAATTAGCGGTATTAGTGTTCGCATATAAAGGCGTCTCCGATTTCGCCATGAATATAAACTGACGATAAAGTAGTACTGATGAAATTTATTTGAAGCATCAACGTCTAATTATTTATATCATTTCACTTATACGTCTTTACGATGAAAAATAAAAAAGCTGCTTTAGAGATTAAGTTTTCATGCTTATTTTTTTCAGATATTTAAACAAAGTTTCTTAATAAGATACATTTTTTCTAGATATTAATACTCAATCAAGGAATTGACTTCTCCATAAAAAAGTATAGATTAAAATACTTTTAATATTCGATTTTATAAATGAAATTGCTGAAAAATAAATGACTAATAATTTTAAATTCGACATTAGGCCTCTAGAAATGAGGTTTCAAATGACTTCAATAAAATGAATTGACATCCTTAAAATGATATTGCAATTAAATTGATTTCAATTCTTGTAGTAAAATTTACTGTTTAAATGCGTTTAATCGTCAATTCAGTCATTCATTTTGAAGAAATTCAATTGACACAAATTGATTTTAATGCGTTTTAACTTAAATATATTTTAATTTACAAATAAAAGGTAAAAGATCAATGCATAGTAAATATCAACCTTAATCGATATCTATTGATTTTTATTAAAGTAATGTCTAGGTTATATAAGGGCTTATCAAATAACCATTGATTAAACATTATTCAAATATGCGGTATACGTACGTGCTATGAATTTAATTAAAAAAATTTTGCATTAACTTCGAAAAATGTGTTAAAGAATTTCAATATCGCAGTATTTCGAGAAATTCCAATAAAAGGTATACCTAATAAAATGGAAAGCATGTCAAATCATAACTATATAAACTTACTGTCGTCATCGTGATGCACATGAAACCCATTCATCTCCTTTCCCTTAAATTTTTCATCCATCTTGTCGTCTAGGACCCCATTACCGGCCAGCCGGTCATCTCTTCTTTTATCCAATGGCTTGTGATTCTCGTTGCTGGCGGCACTGTCCAAGGGTAACTTCTGCTGTGACGGAACCGCGCGCATCGCCGCTGCGGCCGTGGGTTTCGATGCTGTGTTGTTTTGAACCGGGACAGGCCATAAAGGAAGCGAGGGGTTCGGCTGGAACGCACCGGGAAAAGGTGGAATGTCGCGATGCCGGACTGTGTTATAGCCGTTGTCCGCTGGTAAATGGGTAGCTGGGTCGAGCATCGTCGATGTAAGTCTGTCGCGATGATGTGAATCTGCTGTAAAATAAAGAAAAAAGGAAATTTAAGTTAGTTTATACTTATGGAAGGACATATTCATATTTAAAAGAACATTATCAGTATTATTATTATGTACAATTCAGATAAAAATATTAATTATGCGTTATGTTCTTTTTTTTTTATTTTAAGAAAGAAAATCACCGTTAGATTCCTGTATCGCGCTTTCTTTACTAGGATAATGTATTTCTTCTTCATTATTCTTTTTAAAGCGAGATATTACTTTCACTTTTAAATTCGACTTTTCTTCTGCCTTTACACCGTCATCGCATTTATTGTCATTTTGATCTTCAGAAGTTGATTCAACTAATGAGTTTTCGACAGCTTTGTTAGTGTCAGAGGCACATTTGTTGGCGTGTATTTTGTTAAAAATTACTAGTAGCTTCTTTTTAACTTTCAGCGTTAGCGTATGTTCCAAACCTTTCACTGTAGTCTTTTTTGACGTTTGCGTTTGCCAAAAATAAATTAAAATTGGAACTACACTATTTTTACTGTCAGACATAGTTATTAATTGATTTGACGGCTGCTTATCATTTTGGGAATTGAAACCGCCAGACATTCTGGATTTTGTTAATTGCCAGGACTAGTTTCTATTTTCTTGTTTAAAGAAAGGAAAATTAGGAATATGTAACGCTAAATGTATATCGCATAAAAGTAATAGGTATTCACGGAGATAAATATTTTATAAATAAGATACGTATTGGATTGTATAATTTTCTCAATCTGTGTATTTATTATCCTATTTAGTATTCTGTAAATCTGAAAATTTACTTTCTTTGAATAAAAAATGTACAAATATATGAGCGTAATTTTTTTACAACCAAATTTAATTAGTAAATATCTACCATAACATATTCTGAAAAACATTGCTTTTTTAAATTAAAAATAAAATGCCTACTTCATGCCACTAGTTTGAAATCTTTTTTTTATAATTTATTTACTTTGATGGGAGTACAATATGTATTTAATCATTTAATTAACAGATTTAAATTCTTTTTCTTTAAATCGCTCAATCGTCTCGCCCAGATGCCGAGATTGATTACCGAAACGATAATCATGCGCGATCCACGCACGATTTCTCGCCATTACCCCACGAGCCGATAATATAAAAAGGACAGCAATGGACATTTAGACGGAATAAATAGAGAGAGATACGAACGGGAGGCGACCCACCTTTGACCCATGTCCGATCGCTCCAGCTACAACACCACTTGATGCAATGCACTAAGTTTTTTACACGCGTCCGCGCTACTCTCTCGCTCTCGATATCTATGAGTGTGATTAATAAATCTAGCATTTTCATTTATCAACTATGCGTCGATTTATTTAACCGCCCGCCATCAAGTATCTCACTCGGTTTCGATCGAGTGACGAGCAGAACTCGAGAACCCTCCACAAGTATAACAATTTACTAATTACTATTGGTGTATTAATTGTTGAAATTGATTCTAATCTTAATTACTATATTTTTACAGATAAAAACTATCGTTGTGTTCGCCTGTAGACTTTGATTCACGTACCTAGTACATTATTTTTCCGGTGTACTGTATTACACATTTTAGAAGTGTGTCCCTTTTCACCACACTCGGAGCAATACTTAAATCTAAGGACACACTTTTTAGCACAATGATCATTTTTACCGCAACAATAACAAAACTTTGTCGATCCATTACTTCCTTGTTTATTAAAGTAACTTCGTTGACTGTCTTGCCGATTGCGAATCTTATTTCGTGCTCCTGTTTGTGACCTTCGAAATTGTGATAAAGCAAATAGTCCCGCTTTTTGGTTGCTGCTTTCACTGCTGCTAGAATGTGATTTCTTTGTAAAAGTTTGTGTCTCTTCCCATTCAACTTCAGTTGCTATTTTTATCAAATCTTTCACTGATCCAGCTGCTTTAAATACTTTGAAACACAAAGCTTCAGATTTAACACCTTCAGTTAATTGTTCTTTAATCCTGTATTCTTTAAGTTCTTGTTGACCATGCTTTATTTGCTTCAGTTCAAAACGCGCTGTATATTCTACATTGGAGTTAAAGTATTCTTCTAATATTTTTACCAAATCATCAAAAGAAAATTTTGCGTTTTGTGGTGAGTCCGGTGAGCTTAAATTATATAAAATTTCATAAACTGGTGTACTCAATTGAGTAATTAGAAATGCTTTTTTCTTTTCTTTGGAAATATCGTTATCAATTATAAAAGAATTTAGTTGATCTACATATGCTTTCCAATTATCTCCTTCCTGAAAGTTTTCTAACCGCATGGTTGTCATTATAATGATGCTGTTTGATAACGAAGCTATCGACTGTCCTTTTTTCTATATCCACACAGTTTGCTTTCATCGCACAAGGAATCACTACATTCTAGTTAATAGACAATAGACGATATCTAGTTAATATATAATTGTTATGTTTGTATTGACACTTAGTAATCCTTAATTAGCACTTCACTATACACGTGGTGTTTATACGTTAAGACAGGTGAGTAATACTGCGCAGAAATGGCAACTATAAAAGGACGATCACCTTTGGCGCGCCCCTCCATTGTCCTTCTCCCACCGCCTTCATTGCATTTCACATTGACAGGGGTGTGCGTGTGTCCATATATGTATACATCCAGACAACCACCGCTCATAAATGCACTAAGCACATCGAATATGTGTAGATGCACACGCACACATATACATAATGCGTCGATCGACCAGGACTCACGTATACATATATAAGCGCTATTCTATATATATATATATATTTATAAATTCGTAAGTATATATATTATATCGTGAAAAATACACGCAGCTGGCCGCAAAAGTATAATAGCTTATTAAATTTCGCCTTTCAGTATTGAAGCTAGTGGTCACTTCTCCCTCGCCTCTCCCTCTGCACCTTTATATAAGGTTCTATATAGGTATAAAAGCGATGGAATATTTATGATATCTTGCCGTGGCCGCGACTCTCGTGCCGTGTGCATGTGTGCATACACGCGACATGTATATAACTTTTTCACGCAGCTAAGTCCTTGCGAATTGCGGGTACAGATTTGCTTCCCTTTATATAGTGTGTGCAGTGTGTGTGTGCGTGTGTGTGTGCGAGTGCCGCAATCGCACTGCGTGTGGGTTCATTAATAATTAAAGACATCGCTATTTTCCACGAGGCACGTTATTATCTTTCGTATGCGAAGAAAGAAGAATTTAGCTATAAAACGATTATGGCCGTATATATTAACGATAACGCTTTATTCGTACAGGGAATTTGTGGGCAAATGATGACTATATTAAGACTGAGCGAGTACGATTATGGTTTGTTAGAATATAATAAGGGAGAGTCGTTGTGGATTTTATTTTGAAAATTTGCCTGGATCGTTATGTATTGTTATCATTTTTTTGAGATTATTCATTTTGAATATTTTACATTTTTACATTTTTAACCTATTTCGGAATACGTTTATGTTGAGTGAAATTACTAGTAAAATACAAAAATGTAGAAAAAATAAGGTAAACATACAATTTATTAAAAAATCTATATTTGTTTGTGTTTCGTTGTACTATATGTTCAAGAATTAAAAAAATATTGAATGTTTGCAAAGTAACATTGTTATTTTTAAAATATTATCTGCGTGTATACCAGTAAAGAATAATAACTTGAAAAGTAATTGAAAGTTTCCTTTTCAATCAATTAAATACATTTGCCAGCGATAAATGAGATTTATAGAATAAAATAACTGTGCTCTAATAACAATCTAATCTGATATTTTGTTAAATAGAGAATAATATTTAACAAAAATTGAATATTGTGAATGCTGATATTCTTCAATCAATTAGGTAGTCACTTTTAAAAATGTAAAACTTTTTTATTTTTGGCTCAACTTTACTATTCAAAAGCTTTACCTCGTATAAATATTCTTTCGTAAATTAACCGTGAAAAACTAATGAAATGATAATTGCGTAAGAAAAATATAATTGTTCATAAGATTTTTAATAAAATTTGAGTCGACTTAGCGAAGATCAATTTATTTGATATTTGCCCTCACTAAATTCGTGCAGTATATCAAAGAAGAAAAATAATGAGCTTTTAACGAGGTCAACATAACACAGAACTAAATTAAAAATTTTCAATACAACCTGTAGTGCCTTCTACTTGAATAAATAATAAAGAAATGGAAAATAAATATTTGCATACACGCAGCAACCCAATTTTTGAAAATATTTATTTATTTCACTAATTACCCTTCTGCTACTTGATATCCATATTACTTATATAATTAAATTATCAAGAGCTATTATTAATATTTTACTCTATACAAAGTCGATTTATCATTGGTAACATACTTTAAAACATTTAGATTAAGATTATGAAGTTTCGTAGTAAGAAAAGCAGCAAGCTCTCTCAGTGCTAACTTCCATCTAATACCTAAATAAACCTACTTATAGAGTTAGCTTTTCCCCGAATCAGTTTGTTTCGCACTTTCCTAAGAACTTTCTCTAGATACCCCACATAAACTTGTAAATAAAGTTTCACGCCATTATTAATTAATCGAACTAATCTCCAATTTTCCGCAATCAACACTTACTAAGCACATCAATTAACTGAAGATCTCTAATGGTCCAAAAAAAAAACCTTTCATCACCATTCTTACAAACCCAAGCGTCAACCACACAATTAACTCTCGGGCAACACTCGTAATTAACGATTACAAAACCGCAACCGTGCGACAAAGGAGTAAAGTAGAAACCGTAAACAAACCGAAAGCTACCTCGACACGCTCGGAACATCGAAAGCGAACTGTGTACAGGAAGCTCGAACTATAGCGTCAAAGTCCTGCGACGCGAAATCTACCCAACGCACACATACACACACACACACACAAACACCGACACGACATGTATTTGAGATCATGCTCTAAGCCCTTGCTTTCCTCGTCCTAAATTGCATTCGCACCATTATCGTGTATACTATATACACACACGTACATAGAGGTGAGGTATCGCTGATAATGAGGGGAGAAAATTGCCTGCGGCGCATTACATCTATATATATATATGTATGCGCGGGAGGGTTGCGGAATGCAAGCCGCGGGATACAAGTATAGGCATCAAATATTCAGCCGTGCATCGACAGGCGATACCCGTTTTATGGATTGGAAAAAGAAAGGCGAGCGAGACTGACGTGGCGATGCCGCATCGGCCGAGCGCGACTCGTGACGCTTATATACGTACCGTGAAGGGCGTAGTAGAAAGTAAAAATTTTTCATTTTATTTAACTTTATTCCAGTTTTATCTTTAATTTAATACATTCAAATAAAAAAAATCTGGGAAAATAAATTACTAATTAATGAAAATATGAAAAAACGAACGGGGAGCAGTTCCAGATGTTCCGCAGAATCGCATGCGGACTTAGTTTCTGATCAAACGGACCCTATTCCTGATCACATCAAATACATGCTTTAAAAATCAGGAAAAAAATATATTTAACTTTCTCATTATTAATG
>UELV01048408.1:14147-25735 GCA_900490015.1 Megastigmus stigmatizans
TGTTTAATCTATTAATACAATAAATAACAATTATTATTAGTAAATACATAATATTTATTATTATAACATAAATAATAATTTATTACTATTACATAAATAATATTTATTATTATTACATAACTAATATTGGTTTTTTACTACAGTACAATAAATTATTTATTATAAGTAAATATAAGGCAATATCACAAGTAGGAATGCATTTGCAATAAGTCTTTGAAATCGTTAACATTTTTTTCTGATTATTTTTTAATGGGTTTTGACTTTTTGGACGTTGGCTTTTTATCGTTTTGTTTCTTCTTTTCCTCTTCTTTTTCCTTTTTTATTTTCATCTTCTCTAGTCTCAAATTCTTTTTCAATTCTTTTTCTCCTAATTTTTTTTCTTTTGTGAAAATTCTTCATGATAGTTTATCCACTGATCAGATGTTGCTACTGCTGGTACTTTATCTCTACTTTTTCTCTTTTTCTCTTCTGTCTTTTTTTCAGGCCAAAATCGACATTTTTTAAAAGAAGATGGTAGGGACTGATTTGTGTCTAAAATTAGAATATTTTAAAATTATTTTCTTACATTAAAAAAAAGTAGTTTTAAATAAATTCAGAACTGGATAATTTTACCTTTATTGTTTTTGTTTGAGACATCTTTAAGAGGCATCCATTCCACTAAAATGTTCTCTTCTTCATTAGACAATACGGTGCTTGGATCTGGCCTCGCTTCAACAGGATATATTCCTTTATATTTTGACCATAACGTGGAGAATGGCACCTTATGTTTTCTGCTAGCTTCTCTTACAGATACTTTATATTTCTTTACATTATTTAGAGCTTTAAACAAGTCATCTGGATGATATCGTTTGCTGACTCTCTTAATCGCTGGCAATCTGTTTAAAGTTGCAAAGCTGCAAAACAGAAATAGTGTTTATGACCAAACACATGTTTTCTTCTTAAAACTAATTTTAAATATGATTATTTACTATTCTTATCCTTCTATTTCTCTTTTATTATTAATTTTGTATAAATTTATGTGCTCATTTGAAGCACATTACATTGGTCATAACCTTAAAAATGGCAAATTATAGGTACATAAAATCTTTATACTTTTATAAGAAACACTTAATCAGAAACTGCTCTTTGCAAAAAATAACATTTTATTTTTAAAGCTAGAAATTCAATAGCAAGTATCCAGGTTAAATTTAAAAAATATAAGTCTGAGAAATAATTGCAACGCGGAGCATTTCCTGATCAGTTGATCCGGAATTGCGGAAGCATATGCGAAAAGAGATCAAATCCTGATCATCTATTTTTTTTATTGATAAAGTTATTTAGCTCTTAAAAATCTTTTTGTGTTGTATTAATCAAGTATTTAATAAACAATAATGCAAAACTTACCTCGTGACGGTGAAAAAGCATCACACAACAAAACTAAAACTGAAAGCGCGTTTTTTACGGGCGACTGTAAGAAAATGGCGTCGATCTCAATGCACATGAAGACTTCCGAAATTATATATTTTTTTAAAATTTTCTACACAAATATATTCTCAAACTTTAATACTAGATAAGTGAATATTTCATAAATATCATATATTTTTATTTATGAATTTCCATTCAAATAAATCTAAATATAATGATTTATATAATGAATTGATCCGGAAAGGGGGTCTGATCCGGAACTACGCCATTCACGATATATGTATATATATATAAGCTGTGCTTACAGCAGTATACTCGTGACTGAATTTGCGGATAACCATTATGACTGCGATTTCACAAGGCACGTGATTCACGAGTTTTCGTGATTGCTTGTTTTTGGTTTCAATGTCGAGTGATTTTATGAAGGATTGGTTGTATAGGTACCTTCGTATGATTTTTGGACCGATTAATATCCGTAGAGGAGTGGAGACAGGTGTTTCGAAATCGATTTTGTTTTCATTTTTGTTTTAGCTACTTCTATATAACATTTTATATGTAATAAAGATGATAATGTGCATGGATGCTAGATAATGTTGGTCTGATCAATTGAACGAGAGACGTGACTTTTGATCTAGAAGAGTTCCATTATGCTCTTACGAGATCTGTGCATTTACTTTTATTACAGATATACGTACCGTGAATATAAATATGATAATGTAAATAATTACTTTCTATCAAGGATATGTACATACACATTTTACTACATTTTCGTACATTTTTGCTTCCTCTTAGAGGTAATGGTGAAATATTTTTTTTTATCGGGTGATTTTCGTTAATTTTATAATGAAATAATAAATTACGCCTCTAGAATAGAAAAGACTATTTTCTTGCCGAGTAGCGTATACTATTTTTTTGTCTGTCGAGGACAAAAATACAAACATGCGTCGGGAGAGAAAGCAGTAGTTTTTGGCCCGTTAGGCAAAAAAATAGATTATTGTAATTTATTTTTTTAACTTTTTTATATGTTATCGTTAAATTTTTTAAAATCTATACATATTTGAAAGGACTTTTAATTATCTACATTTTGAAGGGGTATCTTAAAGTACCTTTCGTTATTCTTTTACTATTCACGGGAAATATATTTTTTGGTACAGATGCTATTTCTTGGAAAATAATTTATTATTGAAACCTAATGAAAATATTTAGGATAAGAGGTCACGATTAAAATATACGATTTGTGCTGTTTCTCCAGCTAAACTAATTAGGTTATAACTTGCTTAGCTTTTTCTTCTTTGCTTCAAATAATAATTCTATTCTTAAATTGAATAGAATTTGCGCTCTTATCAGATACAGAGTCATTGCTAATTCATTAATAAAAGCGTGAATTATCAATGTAAGCTAATGTAGAAAGTAGAACAAAATGTCAAAATACCCTTCACAGTATATATTAATTCAATTTGAGGAAGCCAAGTCGCAATAAATCGTCAGCGATTTTTAATTTTAAACGAAATTGATCTTCTTTATGTATAAATTCTCTGCAGAGAAAATAAAAATCATTTTTTGATTATAATTTTGTTATTGTTCTAGATATTTCATTTTGTAAATTAATGCAAAGAACTAATGTAAAATAGATGAAAATTTTAAACTAATTAATTAGCACAAAGTTCTGTAAAGAAATTCAACGAAAATTCTAATAAAAATCTGTTATACGTAACAAAGTTCTGTAAAGAATTTTCAATTACTTAGTTTTTCCGACAATAAAAATCTATTTAACAGGAGTGATTTGAGTTAATGAAATTTCCTTCATTATGTAAAACCAGTTTTATTATCATACAGAGATATCAGCAATTATTTTTTCAATGAATTTTAATAATGATTTGATCGTGCATACAGGCACATAAAAGGTGCATATAAAACAGTGTCATTTCATTTTTTTCTGTTAGATATGGCAACATCGATTATAAACCAATAAAAAATAAATTTTCTTGTGAATAAATGCAATTTGTGTTAAAAATGTACAGTATTTTCTACGAATAAATGTTTTCCTTATTGCAGACTGAGAGTTAAAATCTTGATCGAGACTATATAACTATATCGGATTAAATTTATAATATAATTCTTTGATCAATAATAAACTATATGATTTTCATTTATTCATAATATCAATTTACATAGTGCAGTCGTTTTATTGATTTACAGACCGATTGTACGATTTTGTATATGCAAAATATTTAATGAAATCGCTTGCTTTAATAATAAATTTCCACATATATTAGTTATACTCATGTAAATTTACGTGCGAACGATTTTTGGGATTTATGTTCGCGTATACTATATAAAATGAAGTATGAATAAAATATGAATAAATTATTAAGTTAGCTTGCATGTAATTTGAATTAATCGATATTATATATTACGTAACTACAGAATATAATGACACTAGATTACCTTCTCAAATAAATAGATACATGTATTAGTAATATGCAAATATCTTATAAAAAGCCAAATTCATTTAAAATCATTACAAATAATTGTAAACTTTCAAATATGACAACTAACATTTTCTGACAATAATATCACATACAGTCACCATCTGAGCACTAGAAACATTAAAAATCATCTTGAATTATAGAGAGCTTGCATTACAAGTAACGATTTTTTACATAACGAACATACTAAACAATGTATACAATAGAAAATAATAATTTCATCCGCGAAAACACAATGCAACGATAAATAAAGCTTATAAAAGTCTGGCGCGACAGTGCGACAGCGTAAATTTTCTGAATAGAGGCAACTAACAAGCGAAAAGTGCGTTATATTGCTTTTTCTCGCAAGTAACACGTTTACGACGGATTTCTTCCTAAACGAGCTTTTTATTGGCTGCTGTATCGACCCTCAAAGTATACGCGCCACCGGCTTTAATGAGTGCGTAATCAAATCAGACGCTAATCAGAATTTAACAAAATCAAGTGTCGTCAAATTGGCGTAAAAAGCGGCTGTTCTCGCGGGGTTTGATGCAACCCATCGATGTAAATTGCCATAGGCGGATAGCTGGAAATGAAATTTTCCTCCCTTTTTTCCATTGGCCAGCCCCGATATTGCTGTGTGCGTGAGACGGTATTCGATTATAATTAATCGGCTCGTCACATTGATGACCCAGGGTAATTGCCTCTCAGGTATTTTACGATGTAAACTTGAGCAAGTTAGTAAAGTGCTTTGTGAAACTCGTTAGTGCGAGATATTTGTTGAAATTGATAGTGGAAATTAAAAATTCTCTAAAAATTGTTGCATCTTAGTTATTCAAGGAATAAAAGTATATATACATTTTAATTTTTTATTATTTTCATTTTTCTTTTTTATTTCTCTTTTAGATATTTCTACAAGGTCAAAACGTGGTCATATTTTAGTTTGTGAAAAAAAAGTAATAAAAATGAGTACAGTTTTAGTACTCAAGTTTTATAATACATACTTTTTAAATATTCAACTTTAATAACAGGTTTCCTAGCAAGATTGTCAATATGAAAAGTAACTTCTTTTCATGTATTTTATTTATTTCATTTTATTCAGCCTCGATCCATGCAGCGCCTTTTTTGCTTTTGTAATCATTAGCAATAAGTACTTAACGACTATGTCATAAGCTAGAAGAGATGATTTTTTTCATGAGCAGAAATTTGCAAACTTAACGATGAGAAAAACAGTATTTTATCTGTGCATCGAAGAATCAGCTTTTCTTTAGATATGAATAAATTATTGATCGAGAATGTCAAAACCTACTATAATTATTTCAAACACTTGAAAATTCGAAAAAAATACCGTAAGAAAGATTTGTCAATTTTGCATTTTTGCAGATCTTATTTCATACTATAGGTTACGGTTACCTAACACACGAGAACAAAAAACTTGTTTATAAAGAATGGTTCAATAAATCATGAATATACCTAGTTTTTTCGATGCAAAACTTTGACTTGCTTGTTCTACGAAATAAATTTAATGGCTATTTTTCAGCCTCAAAATTCTTTTTAAAAATTCATTTGAAAATGCGTGTATTTCAGGTAAAACGAGATACTCGCTTGAAGCTATATGAAATAGTTACATCGCGAAAAACGAGTAAACTTGGATTGCATGCAAATAAAAGTATTTTATTAATAAAAGTCAGTTATTTGATGTTAAATAAAGTAAAAATCTTGTCTTGTAATAAAGATTTGCGCTTTTTAAAAATCTGTCAGAATTCAAAATGTAGCTTTCATGTGCACCATTTAAAGGCTGAGTCAACAACAATATTTAAATAGTAACAGTTGTATCTAAAACCGATACGAGAATAAACTTTTACATTGCAATATTCTGCGGGCAGCCCTATAAACTTTTTACCTAATACCTCAGTCGTCACTTTCATCTAAACGCATAAAAAAGATTGAAAAGCGAAATTAAAACCTCAACCCATAAAAAAGTACAGTTAAAAATTACTATCTTTTTCGTCGGAGACAGACGAACAACTGTTCCGCATAATCCACTACCACACAGGCTCATTTTCATTCTTCGCGTATTAGAGGAATAACAGCAATTATTCGACCTAAAAATATGGAAAAGCTTCGACGTACATATATATTGAAGGGGAGAAAGAGACTCGCCAGCAATAGAGCCATCAAAGTCCCCGTTTCGCAAATTACCGGCCTGTAACAACGACCTTTTTATGCCTTCTTCGTTGCACCGCCCTGACACGAGACGTAATTTCCGATGAAAGCCTCCCCTTCTCTCCCTCTCTGTTTCACCATCACTTCCTCGCGCAGCACGAGAACAGTGCCAGAGAAGAATAAGCGAGGAAATTTTAGGCCGGACGTACTTATCAAACTTGGATAACCAGGTGATTTTTGGTTTCGACAAATCCATCATTGCCGAAGGCTTGATTTTTCCTTTTCTTTTGGCTAATGTAAAGCACTTGACGTTAATCGTTCATTACTAACCCTCTATGGCAAAAATTATACATTATGGATTGTGCAAGAAAGAAAAGAGAAAACTTGCTGTGGAAGTTGTTGCGCGAAAACAATATATGGCAGAGCAATTATATTTAAAAGCATTACTGGCTAACCTCATATATCCATGCGAATATTAAGTGCGTCCTTTAATTGTGAGGTAATTTTTCGTAACTATCGCGTATCAGCGATAAAAGCATTGTTTTCGCAATGACGAGCCGAAGATTAAAAGCAGCGATATCGGACGGAACCATTTCTTCTTTAAACGCTCGTCACACACTCGATGACTAATAGAGTGACCCAGTTTTGCGTCAATTTATTGCGGCTGCACGACATTTGGACTTTCAGGTATCAAGCAATAAATTGCACACAACTTTACTTAAGCCAGTTCGGGGCTTTTAGCTTTCCTTGGATTCCGTATCTGTCTTTTAAATTGAGCAAGGTGGAAGCTTTGCTGGGCTTGCCCGCGAGTCAAACGGGGTTCGGAAGTTAAAGCGCGCCTCGTAAAACATAAAAGGGTCGTAAATTCAACTTTCAAGCTGAAATATAGAGCAGACTTATAGGCTTAAATAGATTGCGATACAATCGTTTAATTTTTTTTTTCTTCTTTTTTTTTCGCCCTTGCAAATCTCGCTACTCATGTTTACACTTTAGCTTCAATTTCCGCTTTTAAATCCCGACGATTTACTTTATGACTGTGTTTACCTAAAACCTCTAAAGTGTGCGCTCCACTTACCATTTGATATTCACTTTGAATCTGAGCATATCGTGGACGAAGCGAATGACGAACATTTGCAAATAAAGAGACTTTTTTAATTGGTTGGCAGAGTGCAATCAAGTCCTATTCACTTGCCAACGATTGATAAATAATGCAGCTATGAACTCATTATTCCTAAATAGACATTAAACTATGGTTCCAGACTGTGTCATTGGTAACGCTGCATTGATCATCTGATTCGAGCTGATTGTTCGATATTAGATCGAATTGCTCAATGAGTGTATGATCATTTGTTTAAAGTGGAAAAGCTTTTTTTAGACATCTGCTTTTACTTGAATAGATATCGCAAACGTACGAAACTCCATTATACGAATGTGAATTGCTTTTGTTCTCTCTCATGAGTTATGGATGAGCACGAAGACTTCAAAATTAAACTTATGAAACGTTCTTGCAAATATTTCCTCATAGCGTTGAGCTGATAAACGACTTTGCTGATATTAATGCTACTCGATATCAGCGACTTACCCAGTTTCGGTCACAGAACAATCTATTAATTAGTTTATATAATTTTTCTGTAATTTCCAGTGTGACCATGTAACAGTTGTTGTGTATGAATTGTATCATTCCATCCTATCGGTATAATTGCAAAATCTAATCTCAACATATATAATTATTTATTTGAAACAGATCCCACGAAAATAATCCATGTACAGCAATTCAGCGGGCACTTAAAATTAAATTCACTCGTAACGATCAGATAATAATTGTATATGTAACGAGTGCACCACGATAAAATCTGAACGGAATTACATAAATCCGTTTCATTCGCCAAGTGTGCTAATGGGTTTTTAGAAAAAAATTGAGCTCAATTTTCGCGTACACAAACGCTCGAATGGCGCTTATACGAATCGGTTATATAGTGATACCAGTTCTCTCGACCTTTTAATACTTTACTATGCCCCATGCTTATGCGCATACGATATGCATAAGTATATATCTATATGTAATAATATAAGATTATAACGTGGTGCGTATATACGCACGATACATATCATATAATGTCTATGATATATATAGTATGCGAAGGGCGGAACGAGCCCGCGGCGAGTTATTAATGAAATGAGTAAGTATGTCGCGAGCGCGCGCGCGCGGGACAGATAAGAAACGGTGGCAAAATAATTGAAAGTAATTGTAAGGCTGTAGCGTGCATGCGACCGATTGTTATTTCAAATTAATAGGAGCTGACCGCGGCTCTGCCTAATACAACGCGTTCATTTCAGCGAACGATGACGTGGTGCCTTATAGCGATTCAGTCCGAAGGGGATTAAAGTCGTGTGCGGCTTAGATCACGCATGGAAGGAAGCGAATTTGAATAATATCGTGTAAATACGCGAGAGCTTATCTTGAGCGAGATGACTAACAGGATTATGTATGCGTATATATGACGGATGTGACCGTGTTGGTGTGCGAAAGTCCTTTTTTGTCTTGGATAAGAATTAGCGCGACGAAATGTTATGCTACCATTTTTTTATCGGGTCATATTCGTAGCGGTTGAGATTTAATGTTAATATACGATATGCATACGAATAGTATAAGTCTTCTTGTTATTGTTTCAAATGATATTAAGTTCTTATGTTATACTGGTACGATGATATACTTTTAGCTATGTTTCTTTCTCACGTGGGAAAAAAAGCTGCTTTGTTAACGGAATGTTTTATATTTTATTAATTAATTTTCATTAGTTTGGCAAGAATTTTCGCCCGGAATTCATAGGTACAGACAAGTATTCACGGAGCATCTAATAATTAAATTTTAACAGATGAAAAATAGATCATAAAACAGAATATAAAGACGTCCGATATAAAAATAAATTAGTACAAATAATGCATTCATGAGTATTAGTTTTAGTTTTAAACTGACGAATTAATTCATGCATAATTAAACATTCGAAGAAAGATTTAATTAATGCAAATCCAAGTTATAATATAATACCAAAGGTCTCAACAGCATGAATAAATTTTTCATTTTCTGAACTAATTACATATTCGCGGAATAAGATTTTATACGTATATGGGGAAATCTACGGAACTTTAAATTTTTTTATTTTGGAATATAGTATGTTCAAAGTGTTTTAGCATACACTTTTGAGGAGCACATTTTACCAACACATATAAAACATTTATTTTTACGCGAATAACAGAAAAACCAAATTAGTTGAGATTATTAGTTGAGGCTTATTTTTACAAGACATTTAGGATGTCGTATTTAATTGTTTTAAGAAAACAAAGAAAAAAAAAAAAGTTGAATTAACGATGTTTTCGTGAATCTATTTATAGCACACCGTTTCAAAAATGCTAATATTTAGGGAGACAAAAAGGTAAAAGTTTCGTGGATATCCCCATAACTATAATCATATTTGAAAACCTGTACACTGTGAGATGGAGTTATTCATATTCAAGGCATTTATGCTATTCGCAATTAGCGAATTCTAATTCGAGATGTTAAATTTGTGAACTAAACCTTTCTCCCATCAGGAAAAGCTTTAAAAAGAAATAGTTGACAACAACTATGCTGGAATTTTAATTTTAAAAATGCATGCAGTAGAGCAACATGATTACCTACGATATATAGACACAAGCCATTATTTTGTACCGTATAATTAAATCAGTTTATTAATTCTTATCTTAAATACTCTTTTTATCTTCATTATGTACAAGTATTAGCATCACATTATCATTATAGGTCATTGCCTGAATTTTGAATTACTTATTAAAATGTATCATTAAATTTTATGAAAAATCTTGTAAGCTGTCCGCGTGTGTTCTACTCGAACTAAAACATTCATGAGGATAAAAAAGCATACGCTCTGAAACAAGGAGAGCAGAAAAAAAGATTCTACAAAATTACGTACTATAAGAAAATAGAGTAGTATAATCGTTCGTTAAATGCTATTTCAATAATCAGAAATAATGGCAGTAATTTAACTATGACGTCATTAACCTGTTACAACTTAGAATAACATGCACCGATATATCCAGTCATTTTAGTTCCTGCTAAAAATAAAAATAATATAATTATAATGAGTATAATCAAATGTTAAATATGTTAGAACTGGTTTTTTTAATGTAATATATGATTAAAATATATAAATAATTGTGTATATCAAATAACAAAATTCGATATGGATGCATTACGTTATTACCTATTCAAAGTTTTTATGTGTACTTTACTCGTTTATCAGATTGATTGGAAATAAAAACAACGAGGATTGCATGCAACTTTTGTGAAATATTAAAAAATAATTTAAGTTTGAACGGATTAATCGATTTATTAAACATATCGGTGCAATTATGGTTTCATCGAATTCTATGAAAGTGTTTGATCATTTTTAAAATAATGCAGAGATGAAAGAAAGAAAAAACATGATCCTTCTTAAAATACGGATGTTATAGCATACTTCAGTTAGTCAAGAGAGTAACGATGGGCGATCCAATCAAGATTTTATCGAATAACTGACTCGAGTTTACAAGAGAGCTGCTCACTCGATCGACATGTATATAATTTTTTGAGAAATTTTCTCTTTAGAAAATTGATCGAATTACTTGAAACTTTAGAAAATAATAGGAAACGTGTAGTAATAAAGAGCGAACAGTTGGTGGAATTTAAAAAAGTAACGAAAATACTTACAAGTACTCTCTACGATACGCGATCAGATCGTTCACAGAATATATATGCATAAATCCTCACCCCTTATCTTAATAAGCATATAAGTATAATAAATTTCCAATCCCCAATAATTGAAACGCTTAAACTGCGCCGCCTATATCCTCTAAAAATTCTACGAAAAACATAAACGGAAAACGGCAGAACGCACATACATATACATCAAACAGTATTACATATGCAACTATTGCTCTTACTAAGTCTCTTATCCGCTCACCATTTACAGTAAGCTCATTCTTTCTTTTTCATCGGCTGTACACGGCGCATTTATACGAGTGCCCGATACGGCTATGTGCACACACATATGTATTTCCTTCTTTATTCTATTTGACGAGTGCGCACGGCTCACCATTCGGTCTCTCTCTCTCTCTCTCTCTCTCTCTCTCTCTCTCTCTCTCTCTCCCTCTCTCTCTGTCTCCGCCGAACTCTATTAACTATAATATCGAGTGGAAGCGACGGCGACGGCGACGGTGGTGATCCTGAATAAGTTATAAAGCTCGACTCGTTCTCTCTATCTATCTCTCTCTCTCTTTCTCTCTAACATTACGCAAGTTCGTTGCCTCCCTCGCGAGTGAGCTATGCGCTCGCGTTATACATATATAGGAAAGGGAAAAAAAAGTTTCACTAGTCATTCGAACGTCGACGGCCGACGGTCTCGAGCAGTACACGAAAGGCAAATTTTCTACGCTCCACTACCTCTGGGCTAATGAAAATTCATTATTAGTGAGATCGATATGGGCTGAAAATATGTTTAGCAGGTGGGATGGGGG
>UELV01048409.1:3259-22605 GCA_900490015.1 Megastigmus stigmatizans
GGGGGGGGGGGGGGGGGGGGGGGGGGCAGGTACGTTCTTAAACCAAGAGATATCCAGTTGCTCTTATCTATATGCTCTTAATTCAGAAACTTCGATTTCCTACACTCTTCGGATTTCCCTTTACGTTATTTAGCTCTGTCTATGTAATGACAATGTTCATTGTAATATTTCATAGTCTTGTGAAAAGCACTATCTAATAATGTGAAATTCGGTAGATTGTAGTGAAGGATAATTTATTAAAGATGCATGAATGTTTTGAATACGCGATGCTAATAATGTTGTAATAATCTTATTCGCCATGTTTCTAGAAAGGCTATGAAAATTCGTTGCAATGTTTGAACGAAAATCGTAAACTGAATGTACCTTAAAAGATTTTCAATCCACATTTAAAAAATAATAAACAAAATCTATTAATTGATAATGACTCAAAACTAAAGACAATTTTTACTCTTAAAGCAGTTTAGCTTTAGCGCTTTATCAAACCAAAAACGAAGGAATTGTCGCAAAGTCGACTAAAAGGTGAGCATTAAATATGAACAAAGCGCAGTCACCGAGTAATATTCCTTCGAAAAGTCTCGGATGAGACCCGGCAAAGCGCGACATTTAAAAGCACTGCGTTCTCGCATTAATAATTCATCGTATATGGATTATTTCAAAAGGAGAGAGAGAGAGAGAGATAGAGAGAGAGATAGGTAGATAGATAGATATAAGTTTATTCGTAATAATTTACAAAATGTACATGTTTATATAATATAGATATTTCTTTGAAGTATACATTTTTTGGTTTTCTCAATCGCCCATTTTCAGTCTTTCTATGAGAGAGAGAGAGAGAGAGAGAGAGATTTGATTTGAATGTGATTTATTTGCGATAAGGTCCGGTTTTGGACCATATATCACTTAGTATCTTTAAAAGTGGTTAACGATGGCTAACAGAACATCGGAGAGAATCCCATAGCTTCATAGCCTGATAACTGAACGATAGTTCGTAAGTTGTAAGGTTTGGGGTAAATATATTGAAGGATGATGATGAAGCAATAGTAAGTGGACGGCTTGAACGTCTAATATCTTCGGGTAATTTGGGGAAAAACGGAACTAGATAAGTCGGTTTAGATTCCGTAAATATTTTATATGTAAGTACAGTCATAAAATACCTGCGTCTATCAGCGATAGGCAGCCAACCAAGACGAGCATAGAAGGGCTTTAGTTCGGAATCTTTGCGTAAACGGAAAATAAAGCGAACTAAGTGATTTTGGAGGGTCTGTAGCTTCTTATTAAGATAATCAGGTAAATCACAGTAAACAAGACTACAGTAATTAAAATGAGGAAAAATGAGAGCCGTAACTAAAATTTTCTTAATATTGTGTGTGAGAAAGTAAGCTCTGAAACGTAATCTTTTTAGATCTCCATGAATTCTAGATATTACTTGAGAAATATGTTTATTCCAACTTAAGTTTCTCGTTAAAGTGAGGCCTAGATCTTTAACGGAGTCTTCAATTTTAATGATATGGCCTTGTACTGTAAGTGGTGTTAGATCTTTGATTTTGATTTGACGAAGCATTTGATCGCAAGCAATGCGGAGAGCAATTATTTTAGAAAAAGTTAGTGGTAAATCGAATTTAAGGGCCCAATCAGCGACATTTTGTGCGTCTTGATTTAGCTTAGCAATAAGGTCCGGAAGATTTTCTCGTTCACATTTAAGATAAATTTGGAAATCGTCGGCAAAAAGCATGCATGATTTTGCACAATACTTTAAGCAGAGGACAATACTGTTGATAAGCAAAAGGAATGCTATAGGACCTGGATTTGATCCTTGCGGGAGCCCAGAACTAAGTTTAAGAAAATCGGTTAGAAAACCTCGTAAATCAACAATGGCTTGAGATCTGCCAGTCAGATAAGAATGAAACCAAATAATAAACTCATCAGAGCAGTTTTTCTCCCGCACAATCCGCAAAAGTGTGGAATGCTTAACCGAGTCGAACGCTTTCTTGAAGTCAAAAAGTATCAATATTGTGATTAGCTTATTATCGATACCGTGACGAATGCATCAGTGATTTTAATTAGAGCAGTTTGAGTGCTGAAATGTCTACGAAAACCAGATTGTATGGGAGAGAGAAGATTATTTGATTCAAGATAATTTATGAATTTAGTAGTAACGAGTTTATCGAAAATTTTAGCAGAATGTGATAAATTGGCTATAGCGCGAGTGTTAGATGGCGAGTCTAGTTTTGACCCTTTCTTTAATGGAATAACTAGGACTTTCTTCCATAAATCTGGGTAAATGCCTGATTTCAAGGATGAATTATATATGTCAGTCATAAATTTTGAGACCTAACATAGAGAATCTTTAAAGTAAGATAGAGGCAGATCATCGACGCTACGTCCTTTTACCTTAGATAAGGCTAAAGCAGCAACTTGCAAGACTTCCACATTTGAAAAGGGTTTAATACTAAATGATTCCCTTTTAGAGAAATACTCAAAATATTATCCAATTCGCTATTTGAACATAGTGGATGAGCAGTGGCGACTGAAGCGTAAAAAGAATTTAGCTGATAGGCAGTGAAAGCAGTGTGAGGAGATTCAGTAAGTCAAGCGCCAACAGCTCCCATTTTATTTAGTAACGCCCAGTTTTTTGGAATCGGTTGTATTTTGGAGTTGTTTTGCGAAAAAAGTTTCACGTGCTTGTACGATATCACATTTAAGTTTCTTACGAATATTTCTATATTGTATTAAAAGAGAGTAACTGCCTTTGTGCTTCGCTTGCAAATACAATTTATTGTGTTCCTTGCATCGATCACGTAATGCTTTATCGAGCCAAGGTGAAGGTGCTTTCTTAATTTCTCGTTCATTAAACGGAGCATATTTATCTAGCAGAGATAATGCGCATGATCTAAATTTAATTAACATTGCCTTAGGATCGTCTGGGTGACTAGAAAAATTTGACGCATTTATATCTACTTGTAGTTGTTCCGCGAATAATAGACTATTAAATTTTCTAAAATCACGAGAGCGAACAACTTTCTTATTAACTACTGGAGAATTGAACTTATAATCTAGAATAATGTAATCATGATTGCAAATAAATGGAGTGGTTGATTTTTCGTATGATATAATTTTTTGTGATGAATCAACAAGGATAACATCGAGCTATGTACCAGAAATAGTCGAGTGATGTGTAGCTCCGAAAGGCACATTATAGAAACCATAATCGGCTATTAAGTTTTTTAACGATTCGGTATAATAGTAATTTGACGCCTGCTCATAACATAGCAAGTCTGAATTTAAGTCACCTAATATAATAACGTTTTGATACAAATGATAATATTTGTATAATGTTTTGAAAAATGAAGTTAAGACTTGGCCTTTTGGCCTACGGTAAACTACTGCGACTAGAAAACTTTGATCATTTTCAAGAGTTAAGAGAGAGAGAGAGAGAGAGAGAGACAGACATACAGACAGAGAGAAGAGAGATAGAGAGAGATAGAGGATCTCCCCACTTGCAAGATGCTATACACTCCGAGGCCTCTGATAAATCCTTTCCCCGGGTAAAGTTCGGAATTTGTACGCACAATTATGCAAATCTACGCGGTACGCAATCTCCCGCGCTCCTCTAGGCTATACATATACAGTTACACTCCTTGCAGTTCTAGGTATGGATGACTTCTACGGGATCTCTTACATTTTCCAACTTAGATTAGTATAAGTGTGCTTACTCTCGAGCTCGAAGTGTGTATACATTTTTAATGTATATAACGTATATAACTCGAGAGAGAGAGAGTTTCAGTTGTGTATACGGATGAGCGATATAATGCGAGCTTGCATAATGAAGAGTTTCGAGCTTACGTAATTATATATTCTTCTAAATATTTGATATTTCGTGAAGAATTAATTAAAAATCTTGTATGAAATATTCAAATAACGGTTTACAAATATCAATTTCTAATATACTAACACTTATGATTTTTTTTAGAACGGTATAAGGTATTTCATAAAGTGTTGGTTAAATAAATCCAAAAGTCAGTATCAGGATTCGAGTTATAAGTTATTATACCCTATATGTACAATGTTTTGAATATCTATAAACATCAGTGTACATTATGACACTGTTAAGCGAGAAATATAAAATTGTTATTCACCTTACAATCCAATTCCTGTACCCCGAAAGTTTGTTTCGCCTACACTTCTCGGCTTCTCAAGATTTATACAACATTTATAAACTCGGCGTGGGATACTGGGCGTTATACATTTAAATGACAAATCAGGCCGTTACGGTGCCAACTAAAATCAGCTTAAACTTCTTTAAGTGGGATCTTCTTGCGGTCGTTCCGACTTTCTTAAGCCTGCGCGGGACGGGGGGAGGAGGGAGCCGTCGATTCGCTGCTTCCTCGTGTCCTGTTCCTTGTGCGTCTGTGTTCCATCGCGACTCACGGAGAGAAATGAAGAATCCTCATAATCTTTGCAAATCGGGATTCCCTTCAAAAGAGGATTATTTTTTATTTGAAGTTGCGCGAGGGTAAGAGCATAGAGAATGCGATTACTACTCCGAGGATCTCATATTTTTCAATGTGAAGAACTGTGTGTGCGTGTGTGTGCGTGAATGCAGAAACAAGCTTGGAATTCGTTGACTCGAGAAAGCGAGTGAGAGGAGAAAGAAAAATTTCATTGTATATCGATTTCATCTGCATTTTCGATGTGCTTCTCTCTCTCTCTCTCTCTCTCTCTCTTCATAGGCTCATTGGCGTTCAACATCTTGGCGCATAGCAACCCAGAATACCTTGCCGTCAGGTTCCAGCGTATGAACATTGACGTGTTTGCTCGCTGCCCCTCTAGGCTTCCTCCTAGGGCTCTTTCCTTCGCAGATCCGAGAACCGAAGCATGGCGCCGCTCTTTCACCATCACAGCCTCCGACATCCTCAACAAATTTCCACCGCCACCGTTCAGTCCATAAAATTCAATGAGGTAAGATAATGAGGTTCAGGGCTGACCTTCTCGAAGAGCTGCTACGGCGCGATCTAGCCGACTGGAGGACTAGAGTCCTGGACGAGGGCCTTGAGGTGGCACCACTCCAGCATCATCACCACCATTGGACAGCAACAATCATCCACGCTTCAAAGTCTCAAGAATCACCAAGAATCATGCACATTTATTTTTCTTTTTTAATCACTTTTAACTTAACGCCTATCATCAGCAGAACTGCGATGCTAATCTCTTTTTTAATTTTCAAACTTTTAATTTTTCAAATGTTTAAGTGTTACATGTATATATTATAAATAATGTTTTTATAGTGTTACTGTTACTTCATTTTAATACTCTTTTCAAAAAAGTTTTTCTATACGCTCTATGTATTTATATACTATTGTGGCCAAATGAGGTTTACCTCCCGGTCAAATAAACGAATTATTAATCTAATCTAATCTAATCTCTCTTCTTTCCTGTATAAATATATGTGTAAGCAGCCTCTTCCTTATATTTAATAAATTTATAATCGTAATTTAAATATGGATTGGTTGAGATTCTTTGTCCAAATTATTTTAAGAATATAAATAATTTACTGATTTTCCCAGTATACTAACAATGAATCCCATAATAATTATAAATAAATACAATTGAATAGTTTACTGATCTTATTGAATTTTCATTATTTGTAATTACTGTTCTATAAGTTTTAATAATAAGATCAAAGCAAAGAACTTCAACCAATCCATATTTAAATTAAGATTATAGGTTTATTAAATATAAGGAAGAATAAAGGAAGGAATAAACACGAATAATCTAACTTACTGGCGTTTATAAAATTTTGATTTCCAACGCTCTCCCCCCTGTACAAATTACGGATTTTGTTCATCATCGACGTTGATTAATCTTACAAGTTTTTGGGCTGGACGCCCAAAGCTTCCCTTTGTCGTATGTACCTTTGCAGAACGTATGACGGCGTCTGAACCTGGATATGTTTCGATTATTGATACTTTCTTCCAATCATTTTGCGCCGCTTGATAATCAATGATAAGTACGAAGTCACCAAATTTCAATTGCTCTACATTTTCTACCCATATTTTTGCTACTCGTTTATGGTGGGCAAATATTCACCAGTGCTTCTAAACTAAATCAGCCTATTCGCGCAAGACGACATGCAACGTCGATTTTACAGATCTAATCATTCTCTCTCAAACTCCCCCCATGTGAGGAGCTTCCGGGGGAGGGGGTTCAAACGGATTTGGCGACTCACGGTGAAGGAATTTTGTTTGTCCTGATCGAGAGCGTTTATCGCTTTTTGATGCTCTCCGCTCGCGCCTCGAAATTTTGTCGCTGTATATATCTCTCGGGGAACGTCTACCCGCAGCCAATCGTTGCACGGCCACGGTTGCGGAACTCATGGTTAAACTGTGATCCAGCTTTTATGTATTCCGGCAAAAGTATCGTTGGTCCACAAATCTTTTTACCCTCCGAATCGTATGTAATCTTGTACATAGCTAGTCTTTTATCTATAGCGTCTGATTAACATAGTAGAAGTCGAAAGAATCCTTATGCCATAGTATGTTTATTATTTCTTCCTCTTCCACTTCAGTCTGTACTACTTTGACATTACAATTCATTGTGTCGATAATACGAATTACAGACTTCTACAAATCATGATAGTTAGGATCTGGGTGATATGAGACTACAGACAGTATCACATACTTCTCGTCGTCGCTCAAATTTATCGGCCACTGATTTGGTTTTTCTTGTCCAACGAATTAGCGCATTGTCCATAAGTAAAAATATTATCTTTCGTAGCGATCAGATAGCTTGGCATATCGAACATACAATGGTAGGTCGGATTCAGTTCCCATGTTCTTTTGAACAGTTCTATTTTGGATGCTTGAACATTTGTGCAAATCAAGAAAGTAGTAATGGTCGCCTGGGCCTTGTCCAGTCGCAGCATTCTACAGAAAAAATATTTATTCTGTGCAAATTGTAATCTAATAGGTAATTCACAAACATATGATATTCCTTCATTAACTTGAAGACACCATTAACGAAATATAAAAAGTGTAAAACTGATATTCGCCATGTTTATGTACTTCCATCGACAAAAGGCTGTTATGAATTTTGACAAATTTTCAGTTTAGTATTACTCATCAGACAAAAAAGTGAATTTTCGAAAATTTTATGATAATTGTTAATAGAAAAATTTTTAGATATAATTCGGCAAATAATACATTGGCTCGCGTAACTATTTTTCTTATCAAATAATTTATTCTCGACCTCTTCAGTAGGTAACGATTAAGACTTTTTAACTTCAATTAATGTTAATCAAACGTTTGTCGTACAACATAAAAATTTGTATCATAAACAGATTGTCGTGTAATTTCCAATGTACAAATGAGGGCGAAAAAAGCGACTTCCCATAAGACTCTGAGTTAAATGTTTGAAATCAAAACAATACGATGTCGTTCCAAGGTAACCTTAGTTTTTAAAAATTTTATTGTATCATTTTTATATATAAAGCTACATTTCCAGTAATTTTGAGCTAAATCTGATCTGATTGTTAATTCTTAAAGATTATAAACTATCTTAACACTTATACTTACATCAGCAGACAAGTAGCGCTGTTGCCCCTTTCGAGT
Organism: Megastigmus stigmatizans; assembly: GCA_900490015.1. Taxonomy (NCBI): domain Eukaryota; kingdom Metazoa; phylum Arthropoda; class Insecta; order Hymenoptera; family Megastigmidae; genus Megastigmus; species Megastigmus stigmatizans. The sequence continues at coordinate 10,864 of UELV01048409.1, forward strand.
CTTGTCCACTACTGACGCCATTAGTTTTTACGAGCATATAATTTATAAAACTTTCTAACTATGCCAGTGTAGTGATATAAATTGAGTGTGAGCTTGTATCACTGAGATAGCCTTTGTTATCTAAACTTTTAAGAAGAGAGAGCGTATTTTCAATCTCAAAACCAAATGACAAGGTAGAAAAGATTAATAGTTTTAAACTCTAAATAAGATATGCTGCATTTAGTGATAGTAAACGGGATCTCTAAAATTTTCATTGGATGTATTAATTAACCGGCATTAAAGTTAATTACTTAGACTTTTGAAAAAAAATTTATTTCAAGAATCCTGCAGTAGAAATGGTTTTTACTATACATATAAATATTTATTAATATCTTTATATAAAATTGAACGGTATTGTTAATGACTTTTATTATTTATTCAGTTCTTATCAACTAAATCAAACCACTATGTACTTTTTCGATAAACTGACTCTAGTGTACGTCATCTTATCATTTGTATTATAAGAGAATTGAAAATTAAATTCGTTATCTGGAGTCTCAGTAATCTCAACATTTACAGCGAGGTTTTTAAAGAGTTGAAATTCGAAATCATTAATCTCAAATGATCTTTCCCGACGCCCATTCGACTCGACCCTCCAGATGTACAGTTTCTTGCATTCATATTCTTCAAAGCATATCGCAGACACCATAAGAAAAGCGCCTCCCGGTAAATTGTAAATCTTCTGCATGAATTCGTGGGAAGACATGTTCAGCGTTACATTACTTAATGAATTGAGATTCTGATCGAATAGTGTGCAATTTATGGTTGAATGATTTGATTTCATGGTCCAGCACAGTCTGAACATGTTCAACTCCTGTGCAGCAAATGACTTCATTTGATAGTTTGATTCTGCAGTCTTGATGTTCATCATCTGCTTCGCGATACCCTTTGGATTAATATGCACGACTTTCATCTTATACTCACGATATGTATCTGTATTATCGCCGTAGAAACTGTTTAGTATGACGCCTTTCGAAGCTGAACGATATTCGACGGAATACATGTACGTGTCGAACGCATAATTTGGTTCCGATAAAATCATCGTTGGTCCATCGATCTTCTTACCATCAGAGTCATATGTAATCTTGTACGTAGCTAGACTCTTATTTGGCATCTGATTAACATAATAGATGTCGAAAGATTCCTTGTACCATACCGCATTTAATGCAGCTTTCAATATCACTTCAGTCTGCACTACTTTGACATTACAATTCGTTATGTCGATAATACGAATTACAGGCTTGTACAATTCGTGATAGTTAGAAGCTCCTGCGTAATGTCTGATTAAAGACAGTACCACATATTTCCCGTTCAAATGTATCGGCCACGAGAACATAAAGTCGGATGCCGGCTTTTCGAAGCTACAAGATTTCATGAAGCTGACGTTTGGAACAATCGGTTTCTCAATTATCACCACACAAGCTGCGTTATTCGAAGGGCCCAACGGATACGTGCAATGTCCATAAGTAAAAATGTTGCTTATCGAAGCGGTCAGTTCGCTCGGCATATTTTCAAAGTTGATCGAATTAAGGAATTCCCATGTTCTTTTGTATGGTTCTGCTTTGGAGGCTTGTGCATTTGCGCAAATGCAGAAAATAGTAATGGCCGTCAGGGCCTTGTTCAGTCGCAGCATTCTGGATAAAAGTTATAGATTTTGTACAAATCATAATCAAACGGATTTTGAACGAATTTTTGAAAACAATTTTTAATACGTACATTACAATTTTTACTTGAAATTATCATAAATCAACACTATCTTTAGCCACGATTATAAAAATTCACTGGAAATATTTAGCACTTGTACTTATATGAGCAGTCAAGCAGCGGCGTTGTCTCTCCCGAGTCTCGTCCACTACTGACGCCATCGGTTTTATCGAGTATATAAGTTATGAAACTTCCTAACGAGTACAAGTGATATAAATTGAGTGGCCGGGCGTGACTGAGGTAACCTTTGTAACCTAAGCATGCAAAAAGAGGAAGAGCGTAATCTTAATTTCAAAACCAAATCATAAGGTAGAAAATATTATTAATTTTTTAACTCTAAATGAATAAAAGCTGTTGATTCGGTGATAATACCTAAACGCTGGCTTAATATCTAAACAGAATGCTGCACGTAACGCATTTACTAGCTAGTGATTGCAAAGTTTTTCTCAATTTTGTAATATAAAACTTTTAATGAGTCTGATTTATAATTGTGTTATTGTTGGCATGATAGTATTTTCGGTGGTATTTTTTGATGAGCATTTTCGTCGTGGGGTGATTCACCGTCGAGTACAATGGAGTTGTTATTAAATCCGAAATCTAACGATTTCGTCGCTCGTCGATTCGCTCGCAAGAGCCCATCGGCGTCTATTAGTCCAGTACGTATGGAATATTTTAGGGAAAAATTTTCCAGCTTGTATTTTTTTGTACAAATCGCTTCTAAATAACGTCAATAACACGGGAAAAATATTTACAGACCATATCCGGTGGAGCTTATTTTTTTATAACAGTTTTATTGCAAAATTATAAATTGTTTATCCACATTTTCGCTCATAACTTTTTTCGTTGTGCTCGTACGAAAAAGTTAGTGGTCATAAATTGTTCAGAATTCAATTTCTTACAAAACTATAATATTTTGAAAAACCAATTTTAATTGTTTATTATTGTTATATTGCCAAAAACATGAAAAAAGTGAATTTTCCACCTTATAACTTTGAGTTACTGCCAGAAAGAAAATTGACTGTGAATCCTTTCGATAATCTCAAAAATGATAGTCCTTTTAATGCTTAACAAAATGGCACTTTAGTTATTGAAAAATAATTATTAGTTTTTTTTGCAATAATTTTTCAAAGTTGAAACATCGATTCATTATATCTTTTGAAGGAATGCGATTTGGAGGAGATAATTTAGGGAGTATAAGTAGAGACACAAGTACTATAATTATTAATTACAAAAATATTGTATTTTTCATTTCAATGGCTACATCTTTATAAAATATTACGCGATTTAAACGGGCCAAATTACATTGAATTTGTTGTAAAAAAACACAAAATAAAAAAGTGGAAAACTTAGACTCCATTATCGACGACCTTATACACCTAGACATCGAATATGGTCAAATTCTACACCTAGACACGAAAAGCTACGGAGCTCACTACTTAGACTCCATCATCGGCGACCTTATTTTTCTAGACGTCGAGTACGTCCGAATTGCACACCGAGACATCATTATCGTCGTCCCCATGCACCTAGACATATAGACTTTAATATAAATTTAATATACACATTTTGCCTGTAAATGGAATTATACATTAGGTAATTAAATTATTTTTGGCACCTCCCAATACTTATATTATACATATGTTATTCTCTTTGCTCTCTAATTTTAAAATATAGATATCATCTATATATCTCTATCTACATGTAGCGTCGGAAAGGATTTTAGTACGCACTTGTATATCTGCTCTATATATAGCGTCGGAAGAAATTTCGGATGTTATTTGTATATCTATAGCCATACCATCATCAAAGAAGAGGCACCCATAATGCAAGACATAACCCCGGTCCTGCTTTCATTCGTAATGCAGGATATAATAATCATGATCCTGCTCCCATTCATAATGCAGGACAGAACCTGCTCCTGCTAATCTTGAAAATGATGAGAACATTGATCCAAATCAATTGTAAACTTTAATTAATAATATTCGTTATATTTCAATCTTTAATAATCTTTTCATCATTTTGAGGATTTTAAAATTAAAATAAAATTTTTTTACAACTCTATAAATTAATTTTTAATATAGTATACAACCTTATCACTTTGAAGTTTCTATAGAAAATATATTTTACTTTAAATATTATTTTTTGTTATTTATGCTAAAAAATTATTTACTATTGATATTTCAAGTAATGGGCTGATTACATTCATCAATTGGATCCTGGTGTATTTATGGGTTATTATTTCTGGTATACAAAATGCGCAAACTAGGAGACATTCAGCTGTGTCTCGCTTAAAAGACGCTTATCTTATACTTCTTAGATTATTATATTATTAGACAAAGTACTCTTATTCGACAAACTTATATGTAATTGTATATCTATATGTAACGTCGGAAGATTTTTCTATGCATTTGAATATATATATATATATATATATTCAAATGCAACGTTATATATATAACGTTGGAAAAATTTTTCTATACATTTGTATATCTATATATAGCGCCGGAAGAAATCTAAATGAAAAGAAATGGGACCATCAAAACATTGCATTCGCGATAATTCAAGAACGAGGCAATCTTTAAAAATGAAACTTTTTCTTAATAAAGTTTATTTTAATAGGTATCTATTAAGCCCTGCTAGATTTCACAAAACCAAGGTAATGCATATAAAATTAATAGAAACGGATAAAAATTTTTGGAGGTTAAGAAGCAAATTCAAAATATAATAGGAAGGCTCGTCTGCGCCTTGCGGTTCTCATACTTGCCATAGGGGGCGCTACCGCGCCCCTTGATTAATTATACAACTTAAGAGGGTGTGGTAGCGACAAACTTTTTCTTTTACTGATATCTTTTTCTATTAACAATGAAAATTAATATTTGGACTTGAGCGGCGTAGTGCTCGACACAATAAATCGTCTTGTGCTAGCTGAAGTCGATCTGATTTGTCGTTTTTTCTATTAATTGGTACCAGTAAGACGTGTTTACGCAATGACAGCCAACCTCAAAATTTCGGTCATATCCACACGTATTTATAACTTTTAATATTTATAATTTTGCGTAATATTTGGACTTGGCCGGCGTAGTACTCGTTGCTATTGAACATTTTGTGCAAGATGGGGCTTATGTGATTTACCGTTTTATAAATTAACTGGAACATAAAAATTGATCGAATAGCCTGATGAGGGGGGACGCTACTGCCTCCCCTTAAATATTTTCTTAATTTACTGTATTTATCTTTTCTTAATGGTTCTACATTAATGATTTTCATTTGCCCTTTGGCAAGTCCTGAATTGATTTAAATTCTACATTTAACTAGTTCCTGTCCGGAACAATATTGGATTTCTAATTTTATATGGGCACATGCATTATTGAATAGAGTTTACTGGTAGTAATATATTGTTTGAGGGGAATTTCTGAAATTATACGGCATAATATAGAATAAGAATTATGTTTCGATAGAAAATTTTTCATACAATTATGTATTAAACTAAAATGGAAAATTACGATAGTATTAAAAACGTAGGAATTCCTTGTCTTATTTCAGACGGTGTGAAATATCAGCTGGTTAGTATAATCGCTGACAAACAACCGTCGCCTCGGGTACTAATTATGCACAAACTTAGCGTATACTACATCAACAGAATTTCAAATGAATTATTGCAACAGCAAGCTGAGAAGTAAGTAAAAATACAATCTCATATCAGAAATAACTCAAAATGAGGAGCATCCGTACCAGAGCCAAAAACAAAATGTATTAAACTTTTCCGAAAACCATAATTTATCCCGTCGAAATCAATATCTCACTGCAACTGTATTATCCAGTTCCAAAATAAAGCACCGCCAACTTTTGATAAACAACGCTCGCTCGCAGCTACACCTCCTATACCACCGAACTGGAAAATTTCGCACTCTCGCGGCGTAACTCCAATTTATTTATCCCAAAGCTCAGGCTCGAGCGAGTCTCTTCACTCACGTGTGGGCCGGCCAGTCGATATACGCGGAGGGTCAAGCAAACATACATGCGCTGGACATATCCACCGGTCCGAGAATCCTATACGGAAGCGTAGTTGAGCCTTTCGAAATTTATAGCCTTAGGCGAGACGCACCACGTGAATTTCGTGGCTCCAAGATGGAAGATCTGCTGGATAAGGTTGACGGGTACGAGATGCTCTCATTAAAATTAATTATGCAGCAGCGGTCGTGGACTGCAGGGTATACGGTGTTACTGCCGCGTGCACGCTCTCACATCCTCTTGCGCTACACGGGGAACTGATATAGCTTTGCCGCCGCGAGCACGCGTTCATTACGAATGATCGATTCTAAAAGTTTGGGGAGATTTGTTGTTGGAGCTGGATGGGGTTTTTCAAGTAGTCATACTCTTCGGATGGCTGGCATGGTATCGCAGCGATGGATTAAGTAAGTTTGATAGTTTGCGTGCCGTCACTTTTTATGACGGATATTAAAATTTTCTTGCCTTTGATTGCCTGCACCTTGATTGTTTTTTAATGGGGGAAAATTGAGGGAGTGATTGAGATTTACTGTTTTTGCCATGACTGTATACCTTACAAGCAATGAAATAGGGTCTTGTTGCTGTTTAAATTACTTGAAATAAGTAATACTCTTGAACATTGAATTACAATTTCCTAGGATTCGCTACTCATATCAAGATGTATAATTCAAAAAAGTAAATTGTCACTGTAGACCTTACAAAGCTTGTTTATATCCCGCTTTCTACGCAGACTTGATTGGAATGTAATAGAGTGATTTTATATTTTTTTTGGCAGCGACAGTCACTTTTCCTTTTTTAGAGAGCAAAAAAAAACAATGTGAACGTTATTACAGCAGCATATACTACGCGTGTATTGTTCCCGGCGCAAGAAATTCTACATACGTAAAGTCCGGTAATCTTTTATCTCCATAAAACCACACCTTTGGTTTTTATTCTTTCTCTAGAAAAAAAAGAAAGAAAGAAAGACGGAATAAAAAGCATCTCAACGCCCCTTTAGCATGACCCTCCCAAAAGCTTCGCGCACATAGTTACACCTACAACGTGCGCATATATTCTAATTTTTGGGGTATGGGATGGCGGTGGCGGTGGTGTACAGAAAAAGGGACGTAGAAGCGCACGCACATATACAACAATGCAGCAAAGGCGCTCGGCACACGCGGCACGTCAGGCTCGTCGTTCGCCATGATTTTGCATCTCTCCTTCTCTTCTGCAAGGAAGCACTTTTCACGTAGAGCCGGAAAAGCGCCTCACGTACACAACCCCCGCCCCCCTCCCCACCAACCCCCTCCCCCAGGTACAATAACGCTGCGGTGGCGCACAAGGGGTTGGGGAAATAAAGGGGCTACGTCTTGGCAATGAAACCGCAGAGGGCTTGCCCTATTGCCACCTGCAAGCTCTCTTTTTCGTCCCGCTGTTGTATATGTACTCCACTGCCTCTCGCGTGTCGAGCAAGGAGAGCTCTAACTAATGGAGAGAGAGAGAGAGAGAGAGAGAGCGTATAGAGGGAACAGCAGTTGCTCGCGCGTGCAACCTGGCCGCGGAGACCATTTTGCTCTCGTTAAACCTCAAATTGTGCGCTTTGTTTTTGCGATACGATATTGCGTTTCATCATCGTTCCGCGAGCGCAGGGCTGCAACGCCACCCCCCCCCCCCCCCCCCCCCCCCCCCGCTGGTACAATTAAGCGACTCGCGATTATTTACGCTTTGGCCTGATTTCAAGTGGAGCTTTACGAGACTCTTGGGAAGTTATGGTTTTTGGAAGCGTTTTTCATAGCTGTGTGGCTGCTGGGAATTCTGCGCTTTGTGGAGAAGGGCGATATAATCTGTTTTTAAATTTACTCGCTTTTTTGGCAATTGGGAATGTATGTATTATGTATTTGTTGATTAAACCTAGATGTTAAAAGACACTGATTTAATACTATTAGTAAATCATTAGTATATTTTAGAAACTGCAGATAAGTGGTTTTTTGTAACTTTAAATATAGCTGCGGATTTAGAGCAGCGTCATAAGAAATGTAAAGGTACCTCCTAAGATCGCTGTGATAAGTTCTAGCGAGTTATTTTTGATATCTGAAAGTTTAATGAGTTTATCAATATTTAAATAAAGAATTGTCATTGATGATTTTCTTAAGCTAAAGTATCTATAATATATTTTACAGATATCGAAGAATAAATTATGCAACGTTACAAGAATAATCCAGTAGCGATCTGGCTTTTTGTTCACAGAGCTGCACAATGTATTTTATTATTCTTAAGTGACGTAATAATTACAATTCAACAAAGGCATCCGGAGGTTGACGTTTGCTATTTATGATTATAAGCTGAACTTTTTTTAAAAAAAAGGGAAATCTAAAAAAGGTTCATTATGAATAATTCTGCCCTCGCTGATGCAAGAAATATTGTTAGCTGTTTTTAAATTGACATTGATTTATTAGATATTCCGGTAAACTATTCAGTGCCCGTCAGACACATTCATTGGGTCATATAATATCATATTACACATTCGTTAAAGCAATAAATCAGAATGAGCAAGGAGTTCATTATTTGAGTGATAGAAAATAATTAGTTATAAGATATAAGATTTGGATCAATCAATTATTAAAATACTCAGACTAAAGCAACATACCGACGATGTTCTTGGATGACTATTTTAGAAGGTTCAATAATAAAGATGTCAGCTTTCTTTCTTACTTTGATACCGTGATATGCTACCGTCGTACATGTATCATCAGTTTTATTCATTGTCATTGGATACGATGTATTTCTATCCACAACATCCATTTTTGATGAGCTACCAGTAATGTCACTCTTCTTTATTGCTTGGTTGCCCACATTTTTCATGATGCTAATGTGTAAAACGATTGATCCCACTAATGATTTAAGATCTCGTTATGCATTTTTCTCAACTCGCTCGGGTGATAATGTTTTGGAAAGGCGAAAATTCTTCTTTTAACAGTTTGCACTCATAAATTTTTACATAAACACTAAAACTCACTTTGCTCATAGCTGATGAAATAATTTTTGCAAACCTGCACTCAACTTCTTACCAGACAATTCTACATCCACTGGTCGTCGCGCTTAAAATCCACAGCCAACAAAAGTATATAATTTATCCTCGCGAACCGCAGTGAACTGTTTAATAATTACGAATCATCACACGAATCGTCCACCAGGTCAATTATCCACGATTATCCGCGTTTACTTATGCGATTTGCTTATCCCCGATCACATCACTCTCTCTCTCTCTCTCTCTCGTGCACAGAGTGCAAGAGCCACGAGTGGTAACCGACGACTGGAGCTTCACTTCCGGCCGCGTTTACATTTAAAGTGCCCGTGAATGTTCAATTACGTGAACATTTGGGATGGTCGCCCGGCAGCCGTTTACGCGCGGCCTGTGCGCGCCCCGATTTCGTCACGCTACACGGATCGTCAATAAACTCGTTCTCTCTCTATCTCTCTCTCTCTCTCTCTCTCTTTCTCTCTCTCTCTCTCTCGTTCATTCATTTCGTTTGTTGAGATATATATGGTACGGGAAGCCTTTGCACTCGTTAGTTTCACCGATAATCCCACGTTGAATTTCATTTTCTGTGTGTATAAAGCGTGCGTCGCTCTCCAGTGATTTCCAATTGCCCGTCTTTCAATAAGACTTTAATATCTGGTCAGAGCTGGTACAAATGAACTTCACCATTTTGCGGATCCATTGTAGAGTGAACTTTGGCGTCCTTTTCTGATTTATGGATTCCGAGTATTTTCGTTAAATTCAATTATCTGATATTATATTTCGACTACATATTCGTTGATAAAAATCATAATAAGTGAACTTGCAAATGTTCATATATTCCTACATACCGTTTATCGAAAAGATTTGTTTCGATTCAACGGAAGAGTCAAGCTCTCAGTAGAACAAACATTTCACGTGTACATAAAAATCCTTGCATCTCCATAACCTTCGATCTCGCACACGAAGGCTCGCCAATAAAAAAGTATCTCCGGCAAAGGGCACAAGAGGCAGCAAAGAGAGAATACCGAGACGCGAAACGAATTCGCTAGATATAAAGAAGAAGAGGAAGCTCTCGGTTGGAAAAAGTTCATTGTCTCGCAGACAGAAGCGTTCCTCCTCTCTCTCTCTCTCTGCCCCTCTCTCTGTCCCTCTTTTTCGACACACACGCGAGAGTATAACAGCAGCGACAAAGCACGAGTCGCTTTCCCCGGGGAGAGGAACTCGGCTTGGTGTATCTTCAGAATTTTTGCATGAGACGCGAGGCGGTGGTTGCTACGTGTGCGTGCCTGTGTGTATACGCGCGAAATTCAAGGCGCTGATCTCGTATACGCGAGAGAATTGCAAATTCTCCCAGAGAGAGAGAGATGTATAAAGTGGGCAAAGACTCGGGGAGTTATATACGACACTTGTTATGTATGCCCATGCGGGAGGTTAGAGAGATATGTGTATATGTATAGAGAGGTGTATCGGTGTGTATGGGCGATATGCAATTGAAATGCCGGCTGCGTTATCCGAAAACGTTTGACTTGTCAGAGGCGTTCGAGCCGCGTCGATCTACGGCTATGAAGTTACACGTCAAGAAAGGAGCGCGAATGTTGGTTACGCTTTTTTCTTTTTTTCTTTTTGAAATTTCGATGGGATAGGATAAAAGGGCTCGTATGTTTTTATTTCCAATTTTTCAATTGTTAAATAACCGTTCCAGTAGTGGAAATGAACCAATCAAAAGTTTTTTTAAACATTTTATATTATTGGACAAATCAAATCATTATATTTATGCAAAACTTTGTCCCAAGTCCCTGACGAAAAATATACGTTTTATCAAAAGAAATATGTCAGCAAACTTTTTAAGATCGAGCTATACAAAAGCGATTTAAATCAATAGTATATACTCCCCGCTCGTCGTGTTTCACGCACAACCCGCGATTGTCCGCGCTGCTCATTATCATTTTTCATTAAAATACGCGTGTGGGCGCCACTCATTTCAATATAGTGCGATTAATCGCGCGCTAAATTCGATCGCGAGCCGACGCCGGACGTTAATGATTTACTCTCGGGCAGCATTCGAGCAGCCGTGCAGTTGTAAAAGCTCGCGCCTCGCGCGGCAAGTTGCCAATGCCGGCTGTGTGTAAATGATTGCATATACGCGCGTTACGCATACTCTGCGCCTGTGTATCATCATGAACTCACGCAATTTGGATAGAAAGAGCGCGGAGAATACGTACGTACGCTGGCTCACCGCGACGAACGCGTAAATTTCGGGACATCCTTTAAACGCACGGCCCGTCACTCTCATTTATCGCTGATTTATTTCGCCCCTTACTATGTGCTTTGAGTCATCGTTGACTTTTAATCAAATACTTTTGACTTTTAATCAAAAACTTTTCTCAGACTAATAAGAAACAGAATTTATCTCTAAGATGAAGTATTTGATGCATCGAAAAAGTTGTTAAACAGATGCTCATCGAATTAATAGCCTCGCACAATCGAGCAGACACCGAATCCTAAATAATGAAACTACCATATTCATACGTAACAGCGTCAGCATCTCCGATCTCATACTTAGCTAAGTTCACTTTGCACTATATACACAAACGAGCAAGCGGCTCTTCTTCACGTCGAAGGCGTGCAAGGAACGCAGGGGGAAGCGAGGGCGAGTGTATATACCCGAAAACCAAAACCACATTATACCCGAAACTCGGCACAACGGCATTATCCAACAATCGTAATCCCGTGAGCTGCACGGCACAACCAATTATCCGCGCGGCAATATCTCCTTCGATGAAATTGCATTTCCTCAAGTGTGCGCGCTAACTTCGATTATATCTACGTGTTCGTGCGCCACAATATATATTCCGTGAGCACATTGCACTTCCTCTCTTTGCTCTCTCTCTTGTATTTTTGTTTGTTTGTATTTTTAATCTAAGACGCTCTGTGATATTACTTTTAAGGTTCGAGACATATGTTAAGACTGATTTTTGAGACTGATCAAG
>UELV01048422.1:2979-25386 GCA_900490015.1 Megastigmus stigmatizans
CGGCAGTTGGAAAATTTTGACTTTCGCGCTGTCCTGCGCGGCGTTAAATTCGAAGTCGTGAATTTACGGCGCTATCATAAATTCTAACGTGAAACAGTGTATATAATTTCGTTTGACCGGACGTATATACGTTTTACTATATTCTTGAGAGGCGCACTATATGTAAGCGAACGGGGACTACATGCGTGAATATATACGAATTTTTAATGGTACGACATCGCTGAACTGAAATGTTATTCCTGCGCAAAAGCATCGGAAATGAGATATACGAAGGACGGTTTGTAATAAACAAGAAACTTTTGTCAGTTTCGCGCAATATTTTTCTATTTGTAAATTAAGTAAATATGAGTTTGAAAAAGGGATGAAAAAGCTTGAGATTGATTGGACTACACTTTATTTGGAGATTTATTCATTTTTGAAAAATCTTCACTTTTATCTTGAAAATCTGAATTTCAAATTGAAACAAATATGTAATTGAACGGAAGTATACCCGACGGGTATTCGCGTGGAATCTTTTTTTCAATTCTCCAATAAGAAAATTCCTTTCTGTTCAATATGCTTGAGCAGTGATTCGAACCGTTCCCCATTAATTATTGTCTGTCCGGGTATAGCATGATACATATATATGTATATCTCTCGATAGCACGAAAATATATAATTGGTAAATGATTGCAGTTCGAAAAATCAGTGAATATCAAAGAACACGATACAGACGCATTCACTTGTGGTAATTGTGCATAATGGCAAGTGGATTAATCAGCTGTTCTACCAATTGTTCAAAGGGATAACTTATCCTTTTTAAACGAAACGCATTTATATATACGTTCGAAATGGATCGCTTCGACTCCACATTATCAACGAATGCCAGAAAACGAATCTTCATTGGCCATCAAATTCATAAAGCAAATCCACCCTGTCCCACCGCAAATTCACTTCCGCGCGCTTGGAGTCCACCGTGGAAAAAGAGAGACGAAACCGCAAGCCGCGAGACCGGTCGTCCTCATAATCATCGCCTAATAGTGATGCCGAAACGAAAAGACTACTCGGCAAAAATCCCATGAAAATTAATTTTAAAATTTGTGCGTGAGTCTACGCGGAGGCGGCGAGTGCAGGAGAAAGAGAGAGAGAGAGAGAGAGAGACAGAGAGCAAGCTCGGACGCGTGCGCAACACGCGTAATAAGGGGTAAAAACTTTTCATTAAAACACATGCACTTTGAGCCCCATAGAGACGTTAACGAACGACGTCTCATAACTCGGCCAGACTAAATAAGCACCGCAGCGAATGAAAGAGTCTAGCGCGCTCGACACTTATAAATGCAGTTTAATTAAATTCTCCGTGTGCGGAGAAAAAGCAGCAGCAGCAGCCAGGCTATTGGTGCGTGGGTAGCTGGTGAAAAAAAAAAAAAAAAAGAAAAGGGAGATATCCGCGCATAATTCAGTGTATTCAGCGTATTATACGCACCGGACGAATCATTCGATCGCCCACTGCACACTGCAGCTATACTGCACACATTGTACGAGCCGCCGGCGGCGCGTTGGGAGACAAAAAGTGAATTACGGCCTAATGCATATTGCAGGCCTTTCGAAAATGCCACTACATTTTTGCACACACACACACGTGCGTCTACTGGCGGTGGCGTCCGGTGAATTTCCATTAGCGGAAATCGCAGTCACGTCGATCAGTCTCTCTCTCTCTCTCTCTCTCTCTCTCTCTCTCTCTGTATGTGACGACGGTGCACGCGGTATTATACGCGAGAGAGGAGAGAAAATCGCGCGCGGGCCGTTGAACGAGTGGAAAATTACTCGATATCCCCAGCGCTTCCGCAGCTGCAGCAAACACACACACACACACCCACACACACACAGAGTGCACGCGAGAGAACGCGATGAGAGAGTCTATTATAAGCGACGCGGCTCGCTAGCTATGCATGGAGCCAGGGGCCCAGATATTACTACCCGCGGCGGGCGGCTGGAATTCCTACGCAAGCGCGCGCCCGCCTCGAAGCGCTGATTGCGGAAAACTCGCCCAGTGTGTATATATACGCGCTATATACGAATCTTTTTGCACGCGTGCAGAGGCTGTGTGTCTGTGTGTGTAGATGCTGTGGTGCAGGGCAAAGCTATACTACGGTAAGCGAAGGGTGTATAATCCGTGGATTTAAAGGCGGACGCACGCGGAATTCGAGCGCTGCCCCCCTGATTCTGCCGACAAGGACTCTACGCGTATGTGTATGCGAAAGATAGAGAGAGAGAGAGAGAAAGTAAATGTGGAGAGACCCTTAAAATCACTTTTGACTCTCGCTTGCTTTTCCCCTGGATATTCGGTATTTGCCTCGCGAGTATATATATATATATATATATATCGGACGCCCAGGCTTTCAAACGACACTGTTCTTCTCGGAAGAGCCACGTTATTATATGCGCTTTTTGCGAGGAATAAAAAAAGAAATAGCAGGTTCCGCCCGTAGCACTTTGTATATACGTATATGCTTGCCACGATATATGTAACATACACACATATTTATATATATATTGGACGGACCGCATGCACTGCAAGCTGGAAAAATGATTATACACGCGCTGCCTCGAGCTTTCAGTACCGCGCATATTTATATATAAGTACATAGCGCGGGTATGCGTATATTCAGAGATAGGGGAAAGGGATTGGATGTGTGGTGGATCTTTGATCTTTGACGCACGGCAAGTTATACGCACCTCTCTCGCGGATCCTCGCTACTCTCCTTTTTTCTTAGTAGCTCCGCACACCACTTTGCAACAAAAGGTATCGCTAGTTGCGCCTGTTCTTGTCTACTTTTAATTATGGCGGTTTGCCGAAGGCTTGAGTATAAGCTTTTGGAGGGGAGTACAGGGACTGACACAGCTGAAACTCTTTGCTAAATCACCGCGCCACTCGGACTTGTGACTCCGTATTGCTTGAGAAAAATCGGAAACTGGCTTTAGTTCGCTGTAGAAGGAGTACTTTATAAGCAATACAATGTAGAGCTGTAGCTTGTAAAAATAAAGCCTTTGTATTTCGAAACCTCACTCCAGTTCAAGAGGGTTTCAAGTGGACTTTCTTTGATAAATAATACTCTATACTTCAACGAGAAATATTAAAACTATCTGGGAAAACGACTAGTTTTCTTGGTTAAAACGTACTTATATGGGTGGTGCTCAAAAACAGCGTACATTTAAAGTATGATTACAAATGAACAATTTTATTAGTTGAATAAATATTTAATTTTATATAATAATATTAAGTAAGAACGCAATATTTGCATACATTTATTTAACATCATTATAAAAATTAAATATGTATTCAACTAATAAAATTATTTATTTTGAAATTCCAGGGTGTTTACAAAAATAGATTTAAATGTACGCCTTTCTGGAGAATCACCCGTATAAAAGGATTGTTGTAGGTAAAAGTGGTCTTTTTTTAAGTGATTCTCTTGCAGCGAAATTTTTTTCTATTGATTTAGGCAATATACGTCGCAGTCACTCTATATTATGTGCGAATCGTTGTTTGAAAATGATTAAAATATTATTGTATATACATGTTCTGGATTTAATCTCATTATTAGATGATAATTACTTCCATTTGTTTAGCTTGAAAGTTTGAACAATATACCTTAATAATTGGTAAATAAAAAATTCTAATTAATGAAAAGTTTCACAAATCTAAGTACCCTTCTTTTATAAAATATGCTTACAAATAAGCCGTTCCATAGCGTAATTAAAATTTAAAATAATTAGATATTTTATTGTCGCCGAAATGAAAAGCATATGGATTTTCGCACAATACTTATATCAACGGTTCTGCATAATTTAATATTTATTAAATTATAAAAATAGATATAAATCTATGTATTTTCTATTTATTTATATTAATTGTAAAACTTTTTTACGTCTACAAAACGAATAACGTAGCCTCATTTTATACTTTATGAAGCAACTAGAAACTAAAATGAACAGGAAGAATATTAACGTGAATTATCGTAAAATTTGAAAGACTATTGGAAACTTTTAAATTCCAATGACAAAAGCAAATTTCGTATTACTTTGTGGCTGGAAGTTCCAAGCATTCCACAAGTATTCCAAGCTTTTGCCTAGGGGATGTCGCGCGCTCTTTCGAAAAGTTGTGAAAAAATATATATATATGCCCAGCTGTAATGAATACTTTGGATAAATTTTCAGATCTATTGTCCGTTCCAGAATTGTACTGCCAAGTTACTTATAGTGCCGTACTTCGTTGCAGCGAAACTTTATTACTAACCTTAATATCGAGTTCATACTGAATTCTCTAATTTAAGGATATTTTTATCACACAAATAATAATAAACCTATTCTGAATACTAGAAAAATTGCTTTTTCGCATTACTCAGAATAAATATTGCTGCTATTGAGTAATTCCATCGTGTAGTATTAAAGGAATTTAAAATGTTAATTTAAATTTTCATAAAAATGGGATGATAATTAATAAATCGTGGGTCGTGAAAGCATAAGCTTTTACGCTTACCTGCTTTTCGTGGTGCAATTCCTTTTTTTTTTTTTAATATATAACGACTCGCTATTATTAAGATACTAAATGGAGATTTACGCAATAATAGATCATTAATCTTTTGCTGTTTTTTATATTATAATCTCGAGCATTCCGGGGGTTCATTTAATCGGATATGAAGATGCGTATAGCGAGGAAAAGACTCTTATTTTACTGCGTCCATTGTTTAAAGCCGAGTCACTTTGAATAATGTTACAAAGTCTCTCTGTGCTATAAAAGCCTGCGAAACTTACTAAATTCCGCAGTAAAACATACAATATGAATAAGTTTGATAAGAAACAAGAGTCCGGTCAGAAACTGATGGAGTAGAAACAGTCAACATAACAGAAACTATTTATCCGCGTAAACTAAAAAGTAAAATGTAAAGGATCTTGCATGCAGATTAAGTTTATAAAACTTTATATTTCGTTATATTGCGATTATTCATCTCTTTGATTCTTTTGCCTGCAACGCGCAGAGTATAGGTACTGTTGCGATTTTTCAAGTCTTTAAATTTCATCTCGTTTATCTTCCCTTGATACATTTTCATTATCCGACGACTATTTTAATTTTCTACTATAGTCCCTTTTCACGTTGTATAATGGATTATAGAATCAAAATTCCAAGTTTACTAAAAATTTTAATTAAAAAGAGCTTTTATTTATGTTCCCTCTGCGCAAGATTTTCAGGCTGTTGCAATTATTGTGCATTTGCATTCTGCTGCAAGCTCCTCTACATTGTAAAATTATTTATACCTACTTGAACTCCATTATTTGGAGGGAATTAAATATTTGCAATTCTGAAGAATCTCGCGAAAAATGTGTATTTACAGTTACCGAACGAAGTAGACGATGTTCGCGTAAAAATTACATGGCCCTTTCTCTGAGAATCATAATTGTTGAAAGTTTGAAAGTCACACAAAATAAAAGAGAAACAAGGTTTTCCTAGTTATTTGCTATTTCTTTTCTGTATAATATAAACTTGCTTCTTCAATATTATCTGATCATTGCACTTTTAAGTTTTTATACATGTTCGCAATAACGGCATTTATTAAAATGCATTCAAATTACAAAGAGTTGTGTATTAACATCTCTGCGCGAGTCCGAATTGCGACAGATGCTATACATTAATTTCGGTTGACCCATGCACATGAAAAGAGAGTTATTTATTGCCAATTCAAGTACAAACTTTAAAATACAGGTATTATTTGTTTTTGATGGCGAGAGTCATAAATTTTGCTTGCATAAAAGCAATGACATCTCTTTGAATTTTGTCATTATATGATTTTAAGAGTTTAATTTTAGTAATCTGAATGATTTTTAAAATAATATTCCATGTATTTATTCCCTGTCAATTCAATATGTTGAAATTTACAATAAATTCCTACTGTGTACTTGTAAGTAACATTTATAAACGTAATTTTGAATTTTTTTTTATCCATCTAGGGAGGATGGTCGGGTATACGAAGGGTATCATTTGTCTAAGTATGGAGGCGTAAAAATGGGCTTTATTCCCACATAAAATAGTAATATTAATGGCAGAAATAAAATAAAATAAAAGTTTAGCTAATAAAATTTATTTCCATTTAAATTGTAATGAAGTTATTGTCTCCATGAGTCCGTGTTATTCTTAAAGGGTGTTCCGCTATTTTTTCCCTTCCTTGTTCCATTTAATTAATTTTATTTCCATTTAATTAATTGTTTTTCATACATATATTATGCAAACTCCAACATAAGAATAAAAAATAATTTCCTTTTGAAATAAAAATCTTAATTAAATTAAAAACTGCTGGAAAGCTTATATTTCAGCGGGAGTTTAGCACAATTTTATTAAAATAGTTGATATAAACATACCAATTTTTTATTGAGACCGTTCCTTCTTCAAAATTAAATTTGTATACGTATAATTATCTGCTACTGAGAAATATTTATCCAACCCTTTTGTGTTCTTATTATGAAAGCTTGTTTGCAAATTTTGAAAATACATACATTTAGAAAGTAATATTCATCTAGTTTTCATATAGCGTATTACGAAAACATTCATATTAACTCTTTATTAATTGCTATCGGATTATTAATTGTACTCCGCACTGCGCAAAAAAGAAAAAAGAATTGATCAGTGGATAATTGAGAGCAATTATTCTTTTACTTATCAAGCGCACGAGGTTCATTATAAGATTTCATTCCCCGACCAAAGCGCCGAAATCTCGTGCGAGAACGTCTTATTTTCCAGCAGCGGCGAAGGAAAAATCGACGAGCTTCCTTTGCGAAGTAGCGCAGGAGGTAGAAAAAGAGGCTTCGAACGAAGGCATCAGGAAAGCGCTAATGGTCCATTTTCTTAAGTGTCCGAAAAGTCGAGAAACGTCTTATCAAGTCGCTCGAAGTATAGAAACGACGACCGCGCCTCCCATGGTCTCATTCTTCCTCTCTTTCTCTCTCCATCCGCAGACTTGCAGCAAATGAAAGAAAACTTCGATTGCAATCTATCCGGCAAGTTGAATCCTATTCGACGCGCGCGAAATTAGAATATATAGAAGCGAGCCGAGATGGAGGCTTGGGACTGTGGATATTCTAGGTAAGAAGTAGGAGTGAAAGGGAGGATTATTTGATTATGAAGGGGAGATTGTAATTCGAACCGGAATCTTAGTCACTTGGTGGATAAGTTATCGATTGAAACGGAGCGGCGAGTTCTTAATTAATTTGAAATTTTATACCTCCGGGGGATTGAATTTGCATTAATGAGCTGTATTGTACGATATGAGAGCTCTTTATGGCCAACCTCGCACCAGCAAAATTCAGGGAGGATAGACGTTTTCATTGAATTTTCCGACGGCCGCGTATGTGTGCATTACGTGCGGAAATGGAATGTCGAGAGCCGATACTTTCTTCATCGAGATAAAAAGATTACCCGACATAAGCATAAAGTTTTTAGTATTGTATTTTGAAAATCTAAAAATGTAGATGTTCTTTTATACCATATATATATATTTATAATTTAGTTAATTACAGAGATTGTATGCAAACTCTTTGTATATTTGTTTGAATAAGATAAAACGTGTTCGTGCTCATTTTCTTTTATCCGATTTCGTATACTTGCTTTTTGCAATCTTCAACTGAATTCGCTAAGCTGATCTGTGAAAATTCTGTGCGCGTTTCACATAGCGGGAGATATTAAAATGCAAAGCATGTAAGATATCAAAATATCCGGTGATTGGGTCGGTCTAAGTTTAGGAAGTTTTTCCCTAGTTTAAGAATGTTCTGGCTATACAATTACTGCAAAAAGTTGGTGATTCGCGTAGAATGCGAATTATTGAATGTGCAAAATTAATTTCTGAGTTTAAAAGGATAAACTGAAGCAACGATTAAAGCTATGAAAATCCAAAATTAATTTATAAACAAGAAATTAATGTTAGTTTTTGAATTCGTCATATTCATGCGAAATCACCAACAGTGCCAAACTTTTATTAATTAACTGATTTTAAATTTGGAAGTCCTATATTGTTTGTTTAATAATTTTAAAACGATCGCGAGACTTGAAAATAAAAACTGAATTCAAAATCTAAATTTTATTTTGATTGTTTTGCTGAATTTGACAGTGTATTAGCTTTGGTATATAAAGTCATTTTTCATATTATCACGTATATTGTTAATTATTTTAATTTAAGTTCTTGTTATCAAGCCTCACGATCACTTTAAAACTACTAAACAAACGATATAAGCCTTCAAAATTTAAAATCGATTAATTAATAAAAGATTTCGTAAGAATTTGAATATTCGAAAAACTATATAAGATAACTTTTTTCTTATTTTAAATTGTTACTTTAATAATCTTTATTGATTCGCACTAACTTTTAACAGTGATTGTATAGCCAGAACATCCTTAACTCTGCACCAACTAATGAAATATCTCATCGCAATGAAGTTGTTCTAGCTAGTACATTGTTTCTTATAAATTTTGAACGATTGAAGAGGGTCAGTGGGTATCCGTGAAAATAAATGTAAAAGACCACCGTATCGGAAGATGGACTGAGTTAGAAATTAAACTATTGATTGAATAACCATCTTAAAATATATTTTGTTTGTTGCATAATGTGTTTAAAAGAAAATGCAATGACGCAGGGGAGTTAATAGACTGAAAATTATTAAATTGATATAACCGAAAAAATGCAAAAATACATTGAGAATATTGCATTGGAAAATCTCTTTCTATCTAAATTCTCTTTCGGTTGTAATTGGGGGAATAATACTCTAATAAATATTATTTCCGTCGCTTATAAGAAATGTACTGGTGCTTGCGCATATTTTTAAATTTCACATATTATATGTATATAATTTATATTTTGAAACATAAAGATTAAAATTACACAAGCTATGCAACTTTTTCCTAATAAAAGATATCTGAAAAAGTATAAGTAATCAAAGAGCAAAATGAAAACTTACAAGAAGCATAATAACGTAATACATTTCACACTGCAAAGTAATCCGACATGTTTATTGAGAAAATAAATTATTTTGCGGTCACGAAAACGATGGCGTAGCTGGGGGTACATTATTAACACTATACTATTACCATATATATATATATATATATACATGTGTCTGCGCGGTAACCGTACAGAAACCACTAAATGGTTTTATGATAAATTCCAACACTTTACAAGTAGACAACTATAATCACTTCGACCCACGTGAAATCGCCTATGATACTTATAAAATTTATCAATTTGTAAATTGCAATAGTGCAGCACACAAATGCTCGTTGAAAAATTGTAATTCAAAATAGCTACTAAACAGTAAAAGATGCTACAAAGCGTAGACTTTCCAAAACAAAAAGTCATTGTTATGGAAGCAAAAGGAAGTATCTCACCGAAAAGGCACGTATATGATTCTGAAAGGAAGAATAAACTTATTAATTCGCCTTTCGAATATCCAAAGGAATAATTAGTTTATTTCTTTCAAGTAAACAAGTAGTTGAAAGCATCGCAAACAAGCATATACATATTCATACCAATGGTATTGATCTCGAAGTCTGTCGGCTTACACTAAGAAAAATCAAAAGAATAATACTTTTTGAACGCAAACTTCCAGGATCTATAAAAATAAACATGAAGGGGTAACATGTCCTATGTGTTCTTTGTCTGATGCTTTTATGCTTTTCGATACAAAGCGGAATATTCATTGAACAATAAAACATTGTAAAAATGGAGAAGAAGCCGAAAAACATCGTTAGTTTTGAAATTTAAATCAACCAGTGAACAAAATAATATCAATAAAGTTGAGATTGAAATAAATATTAGTGCTTCTTTTCTATAAATTTGTACGTCGAATTCCTCGACGAATATAGAAACACTGATTTTCAATCAGACTTTTATCAACTTTTCCTTCAAGTAAGGTACTCAAATCTTTTTAACTATATGCTTTTGTACGTTCTAAATAATCATGTAAATTTTGTAAGTTTTAAACGTAGCTTTACATTCCAACCCTGAGGACATCCTCCTTTATTTTTATAAAAATACTTGGTTTTTTCAATTATAGGCAGGTATCAGTTATTGGAAAACTATCTATAGAGATAAGCGCTGTTATAAGTTGTATTTTGCGCACAGAAATAGCTGATGTAAACAATCTAATTTTGTTTAATTATGGAGGGTGATATTACACAATTCTATAGAGATAAATTTGTATGAATTAATAGCTACAAAATATTACTTGTACATGTTTTGATTATATACATTTACAAATTAATTAGTGTGCTAATTATCGACAAATCAAAAAACGACATTATCAGTATTTTTATTAATTATAATATATTTATAAATAATATTGAAAAATAATACAATTCCCCGTGCAATTAGTTATAAAAATGTTTTCTTATTTTCAAACTAATAAAATTTAAATGTTCTGTAAACTATATTATAGCTACATTTATTTTTATTTATCTTTTTTGTACATTTCCTGCAAATTTTTCATTTGCGAATGTGTCTATAAAATAATAAAAACTTTAATTATCGGATTTTATTGTCATGAGAAAATTTTGAAATGATTTTACAGTTTTGTGTGTTATATATATTTATGCATATGTGCTCGAATGTGTCTCTATATATTTTAAAATATATTTTATTTATAATAATTATCGTACAATTCATGTTATTATATATCGAGTAAACGATTTGCAAAGTAAAATAGAAGTGAAATATTTCTTTTATACAAGTATTTTTTCCCATATTAAATGGCAAGAATTTTCATTGTTACATTTTTCTATTTTAAGAAATGGTAATAGAATTGAATTCGACGGTTGGATTCATTGTTGTAAGCTGGTTCACGTAACTAGACCTTTTTACCACTATAGCTATTGAATCCCAAGATTCTTTTTTGGGTGTAGTGGTGAAAATGTGCTTTTCAATTTCATGTCGGAAAAGTTACTCAAAAATAAAACATATTGGTTCCTATATGACTTCCTTTTGGTTAAACTTAAACGTAGAATTAAAAAAAATTCTATTCGAAGTCATTTAGTATGTCGGAAAACTTAATAATATTTAATAGGTATACATACATTATGCCCAGAAATTCGCGGTAATATTCTAAGTATGTGAATGAACATAGAAAAAAGTTATTGATTTATATATAGAATAGCTTGAAGCTAGAATATGGTGGGTGTGTTTCAATCCAACTTTACGTCGGAATTTCAACGAATTTTCTATATTTTCGTTTTTGCGAAATATTTTTAAAATAAATAGAAATTGGATTTTTATGTGTTATCTTTTAATATTTTATAAATAAGCATTTCAGAAAGATCTTGAGCCGAGTTTTTTCAATAGCAGCCACTCAAAATCACAATACAAAATATAGAAACGTTTATTGAATTAATGTCAGTGGCCGATTGGATAAAATGTGATAAATTGCTTAAATTATGAATAAAAAATAATTCTCAACATAGTGAAATCTAGACGGTATCGAGGCTTCACACGTTATTGACTTTCAATCGATAAGCAGATATTTAATGAAAACTTTTTAGCTATATTTTTCAATAAATTAATCTTTTTAAATTTAAATTTTTATTTGTACATTCGAACGTGCTGATCGCCTATAACTGAATTATATTTTATCACCGTAGAAGGAGGATATCCAATTTTTCACATAGAGTACACATGACGTCTAAAGATTAAGCAGCATCGATGCGTTACACGTCAAATATTCAGACGTAGCATTTCGCGCAAGGATAAAAATATCTTAGAGAGTCATAAGAGCTCTAGTGATGTACACTCTATAAACCCGGAGAAAAAGTTCCGTCAGATTTTTAAGCGCGCACCATGTTTTTTTAAAGTTTTATTCAGAAATAGAACGTGTATTTGTATGTCTGTCGAATATCGCATTATGTATGGATTTTTCTAAATGATTTGTTGACTTAGCTCTGTCAGTCACATATTTCTTTTCGAGCAAATCCTTTTCCCGTATTTCTTTATCCTCGATACATACATATATTCCACTAAAAAGCAGGATCTCTTTTATATTCTTATCCTCGCGATTTTGCTCCGTAATATTAATACTGTTTACGGCGTATATTAATAAACCAAAAGTTATTCTATTTAATTATTGTATCGTTTTCGTAAATTGTAAAGTTCTACATTGTTAACGAGTAGAGCTACGTCATTTCAATATAACATTACAATGATGCTTCCATCTTCATTTTACTCAGTATCCGACACTTTAATCATTTGTTACAGTGCACAAGACATTTCAATGATATTGTATTCCTATGTAGATGGAAGATTGCATATCGAATATCTACTCATTGTTGAGAATCTCAAGAGCCCAATTCTGGAATTCCAACATTGCCACGAAGTTGAGCATTTTCGATCTTCTCGTATGTTACATCTGAATTTAATTAAATACTTTTATAGCTACGCTATTTCATTAAATACTTATATGGAAATATTATACTCTTACAGTACCGTATGCAACGATACAGGATTTTTTACATTTTGCAAAGTAATTCGGATTCACAATTTTTTTAAGGAGCACTTTTTGATAGACCGTAGCATACTTTCTTTGTGAACTTAATTTTGGAATTTTTGAATAATGTCTATATATAATCAAAGAAAATATAGGGATTTAAAAATGTGTGACGTCACTGCATAATTGCGGTATCCTTTACAGGTGACTTGGTCTGGCATCATCAAAGGAACTTTGAAAAGCTGTGACTTTCAAATTGAACTATTTTTCAAACATTCAAAAAGGTTGGTTTGGACCTTTTATCCGAAAAGTGGACTTTTGAAAATGACCGTCCATGGAAATCATATATTTCCAGACTATGTGGTCAGTATGATCTGGCCTTTAATCTGATTTTTCATCATCAAAAGCAGATAAATATTATCACAAGTGCCAATAAAAATGATGATCTTATAAAAAAAAACAAACCTAGTATAAACGTTCAGGATGAACATTTAGGATTTCACGACAGAAAAAGTAAGGCAAACATAGTGGCAGTGGGTGTGCTGGGTAAGAAACTGTTCGACTGTTGGATATAACATGTGAGTTTGCCAATAAGCTACTTTACGATACAGTTATACGTTGCGCGAATGCACGACAAAGTGCAAGTGCTGTAGTGCTAAAGTATTTCAACGTTGTTACGACACTCGTATAATATTAGAGAAGTCTTACTCGCAATGAGAGCACAAGAAATAGTTTTACAATTAACATAGATTATTCAGTAATATGTAGCTTGCAATAATTCTCGAAATAGTTATTTATATTGAACATTTTACTTTGTACCTTTGGAATATAGTGTATAAATAAAATGTTGACATATATTTTTTAGAAGTCTTTTCTTTCAATATCCTGAAGCATTTAAACTCTCGTCTGATACAAATTTATAAAATGGCGTCAACCGTAGTATTTTTATATCCTCTTTGAAAATGCACGAGATGTAAAAACAATTTTTTTTAATAAAAACATACTCGTATATTAACAGTAAGAACGGTTGATTAAAAGAAGCCGAAATAGTCAACAAATTATTATAATATATAGGCACACACATTGATCTCAACAGATTTAAAAATATTACAGTTTCGCCGGGTGATTGATAAAAAAAAAAACAAATTCGAGCACGGTATTTGCAATTCAATTGCGCGAAATCCCCGAAAACCCAGAAGGGCGGCGGGAAAAAAAAATCATTTTCCAAAGTTCGTGAGCTGCAGCCTCGCGCGCTCGCGCCCGCTCAATTCGCATGAAAAGAAATTCGCGGCGATAACGCGAAATCCGTATAAATGGAAATCGCGATCGCTCGAGCCCAAAAATACACTTTCTCTCTCTCTCTCTCTCTCTCTCCGATAAAACACACGTATATACGCACACACATGCGCGAGAGAGGAGAAGCGATGCTCGGTGGCGGCGCCCCAACGCAACTCGACGCGCCTCGCGCACACACACGCGGAACAAAAGTGTCCGAACCCAATGACGGAATGTGTTACATACACACTGCACGGACGAGTTGCTCTGCCACCGCCGCCACCGCCGCGGCGAGAGAGAGAGAGAGAGAGAGAGGGAGAGAGAGAGCGAGAGCGAGAGTGTTCGACTATCGACACTAAAAGGCGGAGTTGCGGAAGAAAGGATTGACCCACTGACTGGAATTCACGTTCCCATTTTTCTGCAAAAAGCCACACGAGCTATTGAATACGTATATGTATATATCGCATACACGGGGCATCCCAGGCGCGCGCATCATCTATCCACGATCCAACTATCCAAACCTTCAAAAGGAATCAATTTGTTTTTTTCTTCGCAAATTCAATGCGGCCAATGAATGTTTATTTTTTAGGTGCATCTAGAAATTTTCATATTTTGGATATATGCGTACTGTAAATTTCTTCGAGATTCGCATCTATAACTTTTTGCCACGAGTATAAATAAAAAGTGAATGGCGTACAGTTGACGCGATTTCTTTTTTTCTTTTTTTTTTACCAGAACGTCAGAATATATTTTTGTCGTATAAATGCTATAAATCATGTATAGATATATATTTCAATGCAGAAATAAAAGTCACGATGCTTGGGAAGAAAGTTATTCTACCGATATTTTTTGTCGCGTCAAAGACCTACTCTGCGCACTTGGCCATCGATACTTTAATGGTGTTAAATTACTTGAAGCACCAAGAAGTCGTTAAATTACTTTAGCCTGACCCATTGATAGCGCGGAATGCCCTACATGCCATACCTCCTATATATATATATATATACATATACATACAGTATATATCGTGACTTTGTCCTTCTTCTCGTTTGGCAGAGCAGCACACACTTTTAAAAGCCATCAAACGCTCTTGGGCGCACTCTTTCATAAAAATATTACGTGCGTGCACGCAGGCAAGGCCAACGACTGTATACTACTGGATCGTATCTACGCGATGGACCGCACGTATTGCCTGCTGTATAGGACCGCAGTTGGGATCGACGAGCTCTTATACACCGAAGGCCAAATGTGTGAATAAGGGAAGTGGGGATACAAAGGGACTTTACGGGGAAAATTTCGTAATTGGATAGACGCTGCGATGTGCGTGCGATGCGCGTGTTCAGCTCGATCCGCGATAATTGCATTTCTTTTAGATGAACGCATTTTAATTTCATACATTGTCCGTGAAAACGTAATTGGCTTGGATAATCAGATTTAATAGTAAAAGTTACTTGATCAAATCAATTTTTCTCATTAATCAAGTATCTTCGTTGGCCAATGATCAATGGTGTATGTAAATCTATAGTTTTAAGATCTATTTTTTAATTATTCATTGTATATGTAATTTTTTTGCTCCAAATTTAATCAAGTCGTGGGTTGCAGTAGCCATTTATTTTATTTTTTCCCTTCAACTCATATCTCGTCGACATTTACCTTGCTGTATATTAATAAAACCATCGGTCTAATTATAAGCATGTCATAATAACGCGAAATTCTCATGAGCGATGGGGCGGAAAAGTTTAATTGCATTGTTAACATTCATTTGTTCGAGATGCATGAATGTTGTATTTAACGTTGGAGGCGCATTTTCAACTGTGCAGTAGCTTGTAAGTATAAGCAGTATGAACGCCTAGAGAATAGAACTCGTTGCATAGTAGATTAGTATAAGGTAAAGGTGTCTGGTATAATGCAGAATTCACCTGGCTGCCTTTCAGCTAAAGACAATTGCATAATTGTAGCGAAGCTCGACGTCTTGTAAACTCGTAATTAGTATTTCGTGTGCGCCGACAAATTGTACATTCTCCTAATCATTCCATCAGAAGTTATCTGTGACATGTTGGATTCAAAAATTATACGGCTGTGTTAAAAGTGGCCAGTAGATCAAAATATTTATAACGAAAAAAAGTTTATAGCTTTTGATTTTTCGTATAGGTTTTGGACGGAATTAAACAGTTTTAACGCATACTGATGTTGGTATCCTGTTTTGGATAACAGTAAGTAGAATGAAAAGCCATTAATGTAGATTTATTATTCTGCCTGAAATTCATAAAAAAAATAAAATTTATCATAACCAAAATAAATTAAAATCTACGTAAAATAATTTTTTTTCATATGGAGATTTTCCAGCTGCAGAAATAACAAATGCTAATTCAGAAATCCGTACAATACATTTATCATAATAACTAGGTTTAATGTGGAGCTTTTCTTTTTAAAACTCTTATGAAAATTGGATTAAGCCGATTTTAGAATTAAGCGCGTGCTTTTAACGTTCATTATTTTTATTTTCTTTAAAATTGTACGCGTAAAATGTTTTACACGTTATAATGCAGTTATAATAAATAAATTAATAAATTAATATTATTATTTTGTTTTTGCAAAATTAAGAACGCTATAATATAAGTATAATACTTTAATATGAAAATCAATTTCACCTATTATTTTATACGGAAAACTTTTTCGTGGTTAAAAATTTCCATTTGTAGGTATTGCTCAAATCCAAAAAGTACTTTAAAGTCCATATTAAAGGAATATTAATTTTTAATACAACAATGATTTAAGTAATGATAAACAACACAGTTTATTCATTATGATCAATTAAAACATTGATTTATTGAAACTATAAACATGAACAATAGCATCATATAATTCAATGCTTATTACTTCTAACTAAACAATTACCTGCATCATTCATTTCGCAAACATCTCAACCAATCTGTGTATCGATTTTATTAATGAAAACAAATCCTAGCTGTACTGTGTATATGCAGTCTGAATACACCGTTTAACTCTTAGTACACTTATCTGTCAAAAAAGTTTTTTATGAGGTATTATTTACGGTAATAAATACTCGAAGTAAGTTAATATCTGTACAGCTCAAACTAATTTAAATTCTGTTCAAGACCAGGGTATATATATATATATATGACTGGCCGAAACTTC
Source organism: Megastigmus stigmatizans (assembly GCA_900490015.1). Lineage (NCBI taxonomy): Eukaryota > Metazoa > Arthropoda > Insecta > Hymenoptera > Megastigmidae > Megastigmus > Megastigmus stigmatizans. The sequence continues at coordinate 19,903 of UELV01048422.1, forward strand.
TCTTTGATATACAAAGAAAAGTTTTTTCATAAAGTACTGTGTACAAGGCACAAAAAAACAGGTCTGAAACTTAAAATTCACAGTCTTACACAAATAAATAATGATTTTCTGCCTCTAATTTTGAAGTACACGCAGATGCTTTTACTTACAAAAGAAACTTTGTATCGAGATAATCTAAAGTAGCATTTCATATTTTTGATAGAGCGGGCTTCACTTTAATTATTTTTCGTTGTTGAAAAATTGCTTTTAAGTTCTGAACAGCGTGTTTGTACTCGATAATAAATTTTGTACCATTTTTTCTATTTATTTCTATGAAAAAACTAAAACGGCGAGTTTGAAGAAAATGAAGAAATTTCTAATTTAGGTAGCGGTGCTTCTAACATATAATGATGAAAAAAATTAGATCTGTCTAAAGTTTTTCCGGCGTCTGCTGCTTCGCCTGCTGCTGCTTCGGCACTTTGGCACACATGTTTCACCTTTGCTTCACTCCAAAACTAATGAGATTAAAATTTCAAAATACTAAATTAACTTAGTCTGAGGATGGTGTTTCAAGAATATACGCACGAATTCCGCTTTTATTTGGAATAAGGAATGAATTTACTTTGACGGACATTGAAATTGAAAATTACAAGCCTGAAAGTGCTGACTTTAATTATTTTACACGTATATTACAGTAAAATAATTAAAGTCAAAAACATCGGTAAATTTTGGTGGCACTTTGTTTTCCGAAAAAGGCTCTCATTGAACAGAAAATTCACGTCACTAAAATGTAATAAGTAATAACACGTGGTAATATTATAATAGAGAAATTAATTTTAGACCAATTAAAAACTAGTCGAATACAAAAAGCTAACCACACTTCTGCTCGCAACTTTCTGTTTGAAAAGAGTCAGTAAATTATATTCCATACATACATTCATAAATGACGGATATCAATTTAAATGTTATATGAGAAGCAATGGGAAGACTTTGAGCGGCTTACAGCAACTGTTTAACGAGTATTCGCATGCTCACGGCCCAGTCGAGTCAAGACTTATGTTCCGCGATATGGGGAAAAGTGAGTAAGCATAAGTTTGTCGATAGCTCAAATATACGAGGTCTCGCTGTTTGGATGAGCATATTTTCATAGAGGAGCAGCAGCAGCAGCAGCGGAACCGCGAGTGGCGCGAAGCCACAGGCGGTCGCGTGAGCCGTAGCGAAAATGACCCTACAGATAGATGGATCTCCAAGCTGCCACCGCGGGTATGTACTTATGGCGCGGCGCGACTCCCGAGGCGTAAATCTGTGAGTGAGAGCGAGCTGCGCGCGGTTTTCCCTCCCAAATACCTCCTAATCCGAGAAAATGTGCGCGAGGGTATGACGTGGAGAAATAGCGAGCTTCTTCGGGGTCTCTCCCTTACTTACGCGGGGGAGGGACGAAAAATAATAACCAAACGCTCTCTTTGTTTTTTTTTAATGAGTTGAGTGTTAATGCAGTACTCGTGACAAGTACCTATTGTTAGTGAAATTGACTTTTTAATGAGCTCTTAGTACAATATTAGGTTTGGATACAAGTTTTCGATTTAAACATTGGACCCGATCCTTATTTATAAGTACCACTTTTATTACTCGTATGAAAACCATTTTTAACTGTCATTTGCATAATAGATCATCAGTATACGTATAGATTTACCCGGCATATTTGAGGTTCCATTATGGGTCTAATAATTATTATACTTGGTATGTGTATCTCCATATTAATTTTATTGAATTAAATGTAACGTTATTATGTTGCATATAATAGATACCAAACGGATTTATTGAATGCCGATAATACCGCAGATATTAATTACTGCGGTAACATTAAATTTTAATAGAATAATCTAACTTAAGAGCTATTTTTAATCTGATCGTAATTCCAGATATTTTAAAAATACCATTACAATTATCAGCATTTCACTACAATTATTAGCACTTTGCAATAAAATTGTTTATTTTGTAAATTTGATCGTACTGCTTGATAAAGATATATGGTCTGAGATAGAAATTAATGCAATTATTTATTTAATTATATGTACCTTATAATTATAATCGATTTTGCTTGACATATGCATGTTTAAAAGTAAAATCATTATTATGATGCACAGAGGGGTCAAAAGGTTGTCGCTTTGAAAACAGCGAATTAAAGGAGGCAAAGGATAAAAAGGGAATACATTTACTTCTTTACTAACGCTGCAAGTTTTTTTTTTACTCACTTTGTGCATAAACAATTTACGGAAAAGTCTATTTTTCGTTATTAATGATTCTTATACAAAACCTTTACTCCCTATAATCAAAGGGGTCCAGACGTTACACCCGGTGACGAGTAGACGAAGCCGTGCAGCACAAAGAACGCCCGATATGAGTTTGGTCCATCAGCGCAAATGCATTAGCTTGCAGTGGTGAAATTGCTTTTCGCGGACATCGCGATACACGTACAACCTTAATCTCTTAAATCCATACAGAGCAGAGAATATAATAATTATATAGGTGAACGACTAATTTGAAATGTTGACATTTACGATTGATATTTTTTTGAAAATAGGTCGTCGCGAAATAGTAATACTAAAGCCAGTGACACTGATAATAGGAGAAACCGTTCTTTATGAATTCTTGGTGCTTTCGGAAATCTTTGAAATTAGAGGGGAATATCACGCTCCAAAAGTTTCTCGATGTCACTCTGTCGACAGCTGCTAGTCTTTGAGCCTCGCAACAGGCTTATACCGCTCACAAAGGAACGTCAACGCGAACGGTTTTGCAAATTCAGCTTATTTCGAAAAATGCAGATGGAATTGGATTCGCTCTATCCACATCGAATTAGTGATTCAACTTTTGATATATTTACTTTTTATATATTGCAATGAAATTAAAGTTTACGTGGAATAATTGAATAAAATATGCCCGACTTTCGTTACTATTTTCCATCCGAATGAGTGATCAGCTGCAAGTTTGACAAATATTGACATTTTATTTTTAATATGGAAACGTACGAAAACACATTGTTTTAGTAAAAAAGGCGAATACGTACATATGAATTGAAAAGTAAAAACTACTACAATGATTACATTTATGAAACAAAATATAAGTTTTTACTAAAATGTACAGCTTGATTATATGCGTACTGAACTTTTAACACAAAAACAGAGCTCTTCAAGTCCCCGAAAATCTTCCCGCAAACTAACCCACAATAAAGACAGTTCAAAAAGAATAAATCCAACGCAACCCTAAAGAACTTCTCATTTGCATTTCAGTGGCATGCGCGGCAGCGACGATGAACGCCCGTCTGAACGGCGTTGAAATACGCACGGACACGAGGGACCTGATAGGCCAGGAGCTCCCGGACAATTTCGACCTGGTCCTCGTCGGCGATCTGCTCTACGACGCGGATCTGGCATCGCGTCTGGTTGCCTGGCTCGAGGAACACGCCGTAGATCGTGGCGCCGAGGTTTACCTGGCTGATCCGGGACGCCACGGACTCACAGCCTCGCTGCGCCGTAAACTCGTGCGGAGGCGCATCTATCGACTGCCGGCGAACGTCCGCCGCGAGAATTACGGCCACGACGTGGCGGAGGTCTGGAAATTCCTGCCGCGTTCGTCGAGATGACGCGGGCCGCATATAAGGTATCTCCAATTCTCTCTCGGTACCGTGCAGCAGCAGCAATAGCTCCTGACGCGCGCAGCCGGGATAACGACTCGCCCCGCGGGGAATTGGAAGAGCGGCTGTCTCGCGGAATTTGACGATTGCCATTCAGCTCCGCGCACCGATTCGGGCACGTTTTGTGGCCGAGCTCGCCTCTTTTATAACGTACTTGCGGCTTTTTTGGCCTCCTTCGTAGATTGCGGCTAATGATGCCGCGACAGTTAACTGGCTGAGGCTGTTTATCGTTTGGCTAACGTTTCGAAGGGCTTTTTAGGTTCGTTCTTTTTATGTCCCTGAAAGCTTGTCGCGAAACCTAAATGAGAGAATGTGCAGTATTACTGTAGATGCAGGGATAAATTTTTTTCAAACTTGTTGTACTATTTGTTAATGTATACTATCTAAATGTGCGTTTATTTATTTACATCGAAGTACTTTCCAACTATAGCACATCCTCTTCAATTTTTATGATACTACATATTTTACTTATCTTATAATAAAAATTTTTTATAGAATGTATTGATTTTTTAATTCGCACATTTTTATAACAAATAAAAAAATTAATATTCATTTGGAAAATTGAATGCTTTACATTTAAACAGTTTTTGAATGGCCAAGTTAAAGTATTTTTTGTTTAAAAAATACATTTTTATCACAAAGTTTAATCATTACGAAAACCGTTTGTATACTTTTCCTGTAAACATTTTTAACTTTTTGTTCACATTGTCTCGTCAATATATAAAATAATTGTCAATATTTGAGGTAGCAGAACAGTAATAAGAAGAGCATGCGTACAAGATTTTTTTTTATATTTTAATTGGCCTTTTGCTACATTGCTTAGGTCATGACCAGGTAAATGCCCAATGGGACTTTTTCATTTCCGTGTGTCCAATAGGACTTTTTAAATTATTTTTTTGTGCCCAATGGGGCTTTATTTGATATCGCAGTCATCATAGATTCTTCTCCAAAAAAAAAAAAAAAAAATTGCGGATGACGGGATTCGTACCCACGACCACTTGGCCAACCTAATTGTATTGGTAGGCAACCGCCTTACCCACCAAGCCAACGACAATCAGACGTACGAACTATAAGTCAGAAATTCAAATTCATCGTTCCTATTTCTCCCGCTAGGTGTATGCTGAAAATTCGTAAGCTCGCAAGTGGCAGAAAAATTCTTCGGTTACTATATAAGACCGAAAATTTATATTACGATTACCAATTCGCATGTACTGAGTAACCAGTCGTGCAACAATATGCCGATAAGAAAATGTTGAAAAATAAAAAAGAGATGTTCAGGAAATGAATTGGGGGACACCGTAAGACAATGGAGTTTTCTCGCATTGAGAATAATTCTGGAGTCTGAAAAAGGTCCTGGTGTGTGTCCGATGCCTCTCGGAGAATACATGAGTAAGTTGACTTTAGTGTCGTTCTCTGGTGAGTAATGGTTCTCCGCATCTACTGTGGGAACCGTACTGTAGAGGCGACTTCGACACACTTTTGCTATTTTTTCCCATAAATATAATAAAAATTTATTGATATTCTCATTCTCAATTTGTGAAATTTGTAAGCACTATTAATATTTATATTTTTTAATAATTTGAATTTGATATCTGCTCTTTCTTGCATTAAATTTGCTTCAAAAATATTCAGTTGTTTCTTCAATTTTGTTTTTTAATTAATCTTATAAGATGGCAGAAATTAATTTAATTTATCATAAATAAAATTTAAAACTTTCTTAAGGGGGGTATACACCTATAAATTTTTTGATGTTCATTCACCTAAAACAAAAAAAAATTATAATAATTAGTAAAATTTTCACATAATATTCT
>UELV01048427.1:2716-14029 GCA_900490015.1 Megastigmus stigmatizans
AGAGAGAGAGAGAGAGAGAGAGAGAGAGAGAGAGAGAGAGAGAGAGAGAGAGAGAGAGAGCGAAAAAAGAAATAAGTATATAAATAATATGACACACGTGAATGTCGCCGGTGGCTTTGATGACTAAACACAGACACGCACACACACACACACACACCGTAATAGTTGTTCGATCGATTATGAAAAATAGTCTCGTGTCCTATGAGCGCGATTATAAATAAGTCGCTGCCGAGCATCCAGCCTTTGCACTTGGCTCTCAATCGTGCTGCAGATCGTGTATAACTAAGCGGAGCGAACGAGTGAATTGGACTGAGAAAAGGTTCGCGTACAGTCACTCGCTCTTCTTCCCTCCCCCCTACGTCCCCCTGTTTTTTTTCTCTCTTTTCCCTCCGCCATTATCACGTTTTCTCGTTGTGACGCTTTTGCTCGGGGATTTTCTATTCTGTGCTCGCTCCTTTCTATTTTGTGCTATGCGCTTCTCGAGTACTGTTCTGTAATGGAATCGAGTTATAAATAAGAGATGTTTATCGGACTGTTTAGGTTTGTTCAATCGATGGAGCTAGCCTGATGTAATTTTCGAGACGGTTGGTTTGCATTTTATTGCTTTATATATTTAGATTGGTGCTGCACATAGAACAGTTATAAAAGGAATGTTAAATTATAATAAATTGTGGACTTTCGATAAGGAACCCGCACAATCCTTGTATAGAAATAGTCTGTGGGGTAAATTGACTAAAACATTGGGTTAATATAGTTTTACGACGCTAGATTAAAAATCCCAAAGGAACAGAGGTCCGTAAATGGATAGTTTTCGAGATACAGGAGGTCGAGCATCTGATCCTATACATTGTGCAGAATAGCTATATAAAATCCATTAACCTCTAATATTTCGAAAACCATTCATTTTTGGATAATATGCCTATTGCAACTTTTGATCAGGAAGTCTTCAAAATTTTGTAGAATGTTTTGGAAAATTTTTTCAAAATATTTTGCGTACATGTGCCAAAGCTAAAAAGTAATTTGAAAAATAGGTAGGTTTTTTTTTCCTAACAGTACAAAAGATTTGCTTTGATTGTTATAGTGGGACATACCCTTTAATGTGATTCTATAAACGTAAATGAAATAAAACAACAAGGTACTTTAGTGCAACAGTCGTATCTGAAAATACAGTATGTGGGCTTTAATTAAGTAATAAATAAAATGCTTACTATAATTAAAATTCCCCTTTTATCTCATAACGGCGTTGATAACGAACATAAAAAACCGCCCCCGCAAACTGTTTGCAAAATGAGAGTCCCAATGTTGCGCTGTATAAAAAAGAAAAACAAAACGTTACTGTGGAACGAAAATAGAAGACGAAGAAGACGATAATTAATGTTAGCGAAAGATGCGGGGGCATAAAAGAAGAAGACGCAGCAGCAGCAGCAGCAGCAGCTAAAGAAAATAAAAAAGAGAGGAGGAGAAGGGGAAGAGGGGGGTCTGGGGGAGAAGAAACGTGAAAAAGAGGGCTGCAGCGGAGGTGAAAAAAAAAGTCGCAGAAAAGAAAGGAGGAACTCCGCAAAGCTCTTGAAATCCCGACAGCGAGTCCGTCGCCGCGGCGGTGGCGCGCAAGAGCTCAGAAGCCCCATCTCCGGTGTAAAGGGGCCTCTTCGTTATACGAGCGAGAGATGAAGAGAAGAATGGGACGCGCGCTCGCTCGCGAGGATGAGAGAGACCGAGAGCGAGATATATAAAACAGATACGGCGAAAAGAGTGTTTAAGGGTGCCGCGCGGCCCAGCGTCGCTTGCGGGCTAAATAATGAAATATACGGCCTTTATTTGTTTCTGAATAAGGTATATAGTGTTGGTGTCGCGGCTACTGCTGCTTGGGATTTGTTAGTGGCTTCTTGCGTTGACTTGAAGATTTTTCTTTTTGGTGCTGAATATTATCGGGAGAAAATCTGCGGGTGGATGGGAAAAAAAAGGCGCTGCGAGCGGAGGAAAAATTTTTTATATGTCAGTCGATAAAGATTTTATGTATTTTGAAATTGAAAAAAATGAATTGGAGATGAATTTTAAATGCTCTTTAAAATTGAAATGCTCTGATTTAGTTTTACTTTAGATTATAATCGTTTGATTTGTTCTTTTAATTTCCCTTCATCTAGATGAAGTATGAATAAAATATAAAAAGTCTGTATTCGCGAAATTCGTTAAAAATTGATTCAAATCCACGGCAATTTCTAACAGAAAGTAGTTAGCAATATTTCCATTCACAGAGATTTATTCTTGGAGGGGAAAAAAATGAAATTTCTGCCAAATGATTCAATCATCCAAGAGCGTTTGGCATCAATGTATCCGCCGCTGGAAGAAAAAAATTTCCGTACTCCCATCCCTTTATATACCATCCCTTTGCTTCCTGCTCATTTCCGTAAAGTGCGAGCCTCTCAAACATTAAAAGACAGAAGTATTTCATTCCTCGTAAACTACTTCTTTAACTGCTCGCTCAGCACCCAAGTGTATATAGATATAGGTAACTAAAGCCCATCCGTATCCCATGGCTAATACTAAATAAGACGCGGGAATGAATAAAGACCAAGTCTCGCGGAGAAAAAACGAAGAAGAAGAAGAAGTAGAAGTGGAAGAGGAAGCAGGTGCACAGGAGAGGGAGAAGATATATAGAGGTCGAGGCTGTGCAAGAGAGGGAGAAAGAGAAAACGGGCCGCAACTGCGAGTCGCCTCGCGTATCGCGCGCGCGCTCGCGACTTCAACTTTATTTATTTCGCTCATTAAGCTCCGGCAAACGATCTCGTCCTGCTGAACAAACTTTTTCCTCCTCCTTCATCTGTCCCTCCCTACACACACTCTCGCACATACACTCGCTCTCTCTCTCTCTTTCACTCTTTCTCTCTCGGCGTGGCTGTCAGAAAAGATAAGCGAAGCGCGCTCCTCCTCTCACGCTCTCTTGTACTGCAAAAGGGTGTACTATATAGTGTACCCTGCTAAAACAGTCGGCAATTGAATTTTTCAAATGTCTAATTGAAGAGGTTGCGCCTGAATCGGGAGAAATTAATTTCCACCTTTTACTTTTTATTTCGTTTAAGCCGAAAACGTAAACTCGAGTTAATTATGTCAATGGTTTATGCGCGATTCAGTGTCGTTGTGTGTGTGTGTATAGCGCTATACCAGGTACTGTTAGGAATTTAATGCAATTTTCGGGTTTATTTGTCGCGAAAGTTACATGCAAGTAAAATACTCATTTAACTTCTTAGATTTTAGGAATCTAACTGTAATAGTGAATAGGCATAAATATAATTGTTATAAAACAAGTTTTGGACTGAGTAGTGGACTCCAAAAAATATAAGTGTATGACCCTGAATTGTTGAATTTGATAACTTATATTAAACTATTTTATTTAAGCGATTCTCTATCAGCATAAGGTAGAATACTAAATGCACTTAAAGATCGGAATTTCTGAAGTTCGTAAAGGATCTATAAACTGATTCGCAATTCTTTTTGTTAAATAAAGCTAAATGTGAAAAAGTTGTAAGCTGCCAAAAGCTCTTTTGAGTGACACTACACGATGAAAACTTCAAAGGATGTCGACTAGTATGACGTCACTAAAAAAGTTGAAGTTACGACTATATCTTCATAAATTTTAAAGCAATCGTAAAAATTTCAAAAATACACAAAGAAATTCTATTATTGGATAATTTAGTTATTTGAAATTTTGTATATCATGATATTTTTAGCTAAAGTGCGTTTATACACATGCGAAATTATTGACATCATGCTCGTTTGAGGAAAGGAGGATTCAAAAAATCATTATTTGTTTTTCATGTTCAAAGGTATAAAAAAAATATCTGTATTCTTTTTTTGCAAACCAAAACTAAACCGATATGATACAGTTTTAAAAACCAACCGCGATAAAGTATATCAATAGAAATTCAAGTAAGAACAAAACATTGTAACAAAAAGATTTATAATTTAAAAATTACTCGTAAATTAACAGACTAAATGTTAATTACCTCAAAGGATTGTGACCGTTAAACCTTACTTTATTATTACATTAATGACTTGACCAATCATGCGTATATCGTCTGCGTAAAGAAATCACTGTTTTATATAAATAGGGAGGCTTGTCTGGTAAGCAGATACGCAATAAATAGCCAATAGTGTGAATTTGAATCTCGTTGGAGACCGTTTTTATTTCTGTAAATGGTACCGCATTACCGAACATATATGACGGCTTTCCATCATCTTTACCCCGACCCTTTAAAACATTTTTTAGTTCTCTCGGTAATGTGATGCAAAATAGTCTCTTCAGCTTTCCTCCAAATATAATCTATCCTTGTTCTATGTCGCTCCAAATCATTATCTCGAGATAATTTATAAAACCTCCATTTCTCGTATTCATCATGTTATGTATATAGAGACCGCGTACTTTTTCTCGCTGTGTAGAGAAAAGTGGACAAGGGGAGGGGGGGTTAAGAAAGAGAGGAAGAGAGAAGAGACGTTCGACGCGTCAGTACCGCTCGAACGCTCGTGACGAGCAAGTTGGCCTCAGGCCTGTAAAACGATTTCTAACCAAGAATAAAAAAAGCCTCTTTATTTGTACAGATCGAACATTATTTACAATTCCCTCCAACCTCATCCATTCGCACGAATAGAGCCTGCAAGTAGACCTCACATCGGAGAGCCTCATCCCTATAGTTAAGCGACTGCTGGTGCATCTCGCGGTCACCGATACGTACTAAATCCATTAGCCGAAATAGTTGTTTGAAGTGTTGGCGCCTTTGGTGGAAAATTTCGAGAAATGTGAAAAAACATAAATACAGAAATATTTTTAATAAATCTAGTGGATGTGTTGCAGTATGTTGGGGAAGGAGAAAGCTAGTTTGTTGGAGGGGAGAATGTATAAGTAGCAAATGCCAATCACTACTTTGTAAACATAACACAAGCAATTCAACTTTTGTCTCAGAACTGGGTTGGCATTTGCAACATTATTCCCTTCTACATACTTTCTTTCTCCTTACCCAATGCACTGCAGCACGTCTACTAGATTTATTAAAAACATTTCTGTATTTACGCATTTTCACATATCTTGAAATTTTCTATTAGTATTATAGTTCTTGCTTCCATAATGCTGCCACATATTTAAGCACTTTCAAACTGTGCTTATGACATTAACCCGATTGCACTTTTTCAGTATGTTACGACTGCAAAAGAAAACTTGCAGAATTGCAGGATTTTGTAGGCATTATTCCAACGTAGAATTAAAAATATTCACTATTAATTATTGGGTGAAAAATGTGTGTACTGCACTAAACTATTTCTTTCCTTGGAATTTAAATAAATAAGTACAAATGCTCTGTGATTTATAAACACATACGTTTACGTATTTCAGTTTCATTCATCTAAACCTTATACTCTTAAAATTTATTTCTAATTCAGTATCACTAAATATCAGTAATTTTCACTATTGCAATAAGCTTCACATTTATTTTTTATAGGTTTAACTAGTTTTATAGGTTTAACTTTTGAAACAGATATATAACATATCTTAATTTCCTTTCCAATATCATCATCATCTTTACGAAATTGACGTGTTTTTTTAATAAGCTCCCGGCAAAGTAATACATCGACGATTTGAAAAATTTTGAATATAAACTTGCGAAAGTCGACAAGGACAGCTTATTCCATGTTTTTAAAGTAGTATGCAGAAACTTCTTTTACTGTCGTACAATTTTCTTTTAAAATTTCCATAATTATTCTGCGATGCGATATGAGTTTCGTGGACATGAAGTTTAAGAAGAAATTAATTAATTTCAAAGTTTGAATATGAAAGATCCCTATTTATTTATTCATAATTTCTTTTTCTGGTACTTTTACTTTGCTTTGCACTTAATTTCAGCTTCTAAGATAGATATAATGTGTTTAAACGTGTAAGATTTCTCATTAACATTTTCTTTTAAAGCATAAGGAGCATGAAATTAGTTAGAAATTTGAGTGCTTAAGTTATGTGATAACTGAGAAAATGCGCTTAATGTCTCCGAGTTTGTATGAATATTTAAAGTGCAAAAGTATCCAAGCATATTTTGTCAGGGTATTATAGACAAATCATGAAAAAAATCGTAAATTTGTCTTTCATAATTATTAAAAAATTTAAACCAATAAAATTTATTCTAAAATCCAAAGAGATCTCCTTTTTATATAAACTTTGAACACGTGGACGCTGCATCGGACTAAGAAGATTAATGTCATGAAGATTACAAATAATGAAACATTTTTATCGAATACATTGAATAAGTTTTCTTCAAAATAAAAATTTACTCAAACATTAATTCAACAACTGGCATTAGTCTCCTCCTAACAACCCAGAACAGAACGCCAATTCTCAAAATCCAAAAATAGTCCCCTGTTCGACTCTCAGCCTTGTCGTTGGCCACAGAACAGTCCGCCTTCGTGATCGATTCTGCGGAGATGCAACGTCGTCCTTTATGCCCTCCTCGACGTCGTCGTCGTCGTCGTCGTCGTCGTAGTAGTCGAGTTAGCTTGTAAATGTAAGTAACGAGCTTGCATGGGAACGAAGCATAGCGGCATGTTTTGACGACGTCGAGAGCTTGGGTCGAGCTAGATTGGAAAAGTTAGACGGATCCTCCGCCCGATTACTCGTCCTCTCTGTCTCTCTCCCTCGCTTTTCGTTCTGTCAGGGTGAGCCTGGCAGAGTTTCCTTCTTTCGTTTGCCGTTGCGTATTATTTTTGGGCCGAGATAAATTTCTACTTTTGCTTCCTCATAGATGATGCAAACTTTTTTTTTTCAAGTGTTAATGAAAATGTTATAGGAATATATTTCAAGTATTATATTTTTACATAAAAATTAAAAATTTTCTTCCTATGTATGTATGTGTGTGAGTGTGTGCTACAATTATATCTGGAAGTTCTAAAGTGATTTTATACAACTGAACAATTTTATAAAACATTTAAGGGGGGTATACACCTATAAATTTTTTGATGTTCATTCACCTAAAACAAAAAAATTATAATAATTAGTAAAATTCATAAAAATTGAAGAAATTTTATGAATTTATGCAGTTTTTCAACTCATTTTATTATTTAATCAAAAAATTTTAATTTATACAACTCTTCACACCATAATGACATCAATTACAAACAATTTAAGACCAATTACATCAAAATTGATCAATCGGTTGGACCTGTAGGTTACACCAAAGCGAAATTTTTGAAACTGACACAACATAAGATAAAATGGGCATAGAGGCTTCTACTAGAGCTCATTTTGTCAGGAATCCAATATACTTTTAGAATATTATGTGAAAATTTTACTAATTATTATAATTTTTTTGTTTTAGGTGAATGAACATCAAAAAAGTTATAGGTGTATACCCCCCTTAAGAAACCGTATTTAATAAAATAAAATTTTTTAAGAATCAACGTATAAGTGATAATAATTGTATAAAACTGACGATTATGCACGAATGTGTAATGTAATGTAGAAAAAGTTAACAGACCAAGATAATTCGTATTTGCATCTGCCTTTCACGGATATCCACGATACACCGCACAGTTTCCTCTACCTCTCTGGTTTCATTTCGCAATTCCTTTATCGAACCACTTTCATCCCTGATTCCACTTCATCTCCCTCCTTCATCATCAAAATCCTCTTCTATCACTATGATGCCTAACTCTCCGTCTTCTTTTGCTTGCCAGTCATTCGTTTATCTGTGCCGTACGTTACTAATCTCCCTCCAAAGGATCTCTTTTTTCCCTCTGCTTTCTCCTGTTACAGAATGGCTCTCTCTCTCTCTCTCTCTCTCTCTCTCTCTCTCTCTCTCTCTCTCTCTCTCTTTTAGTTGACTTATCAGATTCCTCGCAGTCCCCATCTGCTCTTCACAGTCCTGCATTACAATTTCTTCATTGAACTCATGATCGTATACTGAAAATAATACTTAAGCTTTCACACAATATGAGTAGGAACTGCCTCGGCTGGACGCACACTGAACTGTACTACTGATAGCATGCAATATCTAATAAAGATCGCTAATGTGTTTCATTCTACTGTAATAATCAATTAATAAGTTAATTGTACCCGGAAAAAAGACTGGGGGAACTGCCGTGCCAAGAGCGGTGTAGCAGCGCCACTAACAGTAGTGTGCAGCGGCTACTCTGTTTCTGAGGTAATGGTTACCCCACTCACGTACGGAGAGTTGAGATAATTTCTTTTCGTTTAATTATCTCAAAACTTTACACTCATCGAAATCGAATAAAAAATTGGTTCCAATGTAAAATTTTACGCTCTTTCAATTGGTGTAAACCATTTTGTTCTAGCCTAAGCGGTTCTCGGGATATAAGCAATTAAAACTTTGAAACTCTGAACCTAGGAAGCCGTAAATTTGAAAATCGGTTTTTTGGACCCTGATTTACCAAATAACCAAAATGCAGTCGTTTCTATTTCTATTTCCATTTCATTTGTGCTTTGTATCTTGTTACAGTACTATACTATGGGCGAATACTATACTACATCATGGGTGAATACTATACTATATCATGGGCGAATGGTTCTCCCAAAAAAAGTGAACTGCTCTCCCGTTTGAAGGGCAAGCAGCTCGCCGTACGCGTTGACTAACAGCAATACCAGTTGGGGCAACCGCTTCCCCAGCATTCTTTCCGTGTACATTAAAAAATTTAATATTTAATAACTATACACAATAGTGTACATAGTTTAAAAACGTATTTTTTTGTATAAAGATTTCCCCTCTGACCTAAGAAACTCCTATACCTATTCTTGGCTTTCTACTTATCCTAGAGTGTAATTCGCAATGAAGTATACTCGCAGGACTTAAAATACTCGCGACACATACATACACACGCGGGAGTCTGTTTCCAATTTATACAGGAATAAAAGTCCCGGGTGAACTTTCATACTGACCCGCCTTCGTTTTCTTGCTCGATGAACTTTTCATATTTATTACTCTGACATGGTAAGCCGATCGTAGACGAAAAAGAAAAGCAACGAAGAACCCTGCGCCGTTCGTATTGACTCCATCTCTAGCTTCTCGCAGTCAAAAGTAATCTCCGATGAAAAGTTGCAGACCGAGTTACCTGACGTTTGAATTAGTTCTGGATGTTGAGTCGCACGCTGTGCGAATGTTTAATATTTTGGTAGATTAATAATTCTACCGAGTAAAAAAATTTATGAGCAAAGTAAATATAAATAAAAATGTTTTGAAAGCTGAATTTCGTTGAATAAAACGCAATTTAGTCATGGAAATATGAGTGGTAAGATATATTTCATGGTTTTAAAAAATGCATAAAGTTTCGGTTAATCTTCTTTAATATATATTTGAAGTGCCTTATTCGATCGTCGCTTTTTAAAAGTTTGATCGCGCATAATCTGTTATCATGTTTGTCCTGACGTGATTATATATAACATTCCCGTTCATTTGCTGATTCATTTTTTCGAACTCATTATAATATTAATTACATCCGAGAAAATCGATATTTTAGTGGCTCATCTCGAGATTACCTCAAAATATTTATTAACTATTCAAACTTCGGTCACGATGACTCGATGTGTCAATCACAAAACAAGGACATATTGCGTCTCAACTGTACCGTTGAAAGCTGAAAATTAAAAAAGAGAGGGGGGGGGAAGCAAAGTAAGGCCGGAAAAAGATCACTTACAAAAAGTGTACGGGGAATGAGTGAGAGAGAAAGAAAGAGAGAGGCAAGCGAAGCGCATCATCCACAAAAGCTCGCAATTCTGCCGCTCGACCAAAGTCTCCTTTTCTTACACGTGGTCTAAAGAAATAAAAATATAAATAACAAAAAAAAAAGGAAAGTAGCGAAAAAGCTGGGAGGAAAGAGAAATATCTGTGGACAACGAGGAGAAAAGAGTAGCGCAGCGGATAGTCCGGGCTATTGTGTCAACGTCGAACGAGCTAACCGATGATTTATCATAATGCCGGATGACAATTGGAGCGCACCCCGAGTTGCCGAGAGCTTCGCGGAATAAAAATTCAATCGTCGCTCGATAAGCTCTCTCTCGCGCGATTCTTCTATGTGGCTAATCGAACAGTGGATGAAAAGAGCAGGAAGTAGGGGAGTTGTCCGCGTGCTGCGTATAAGAGATGGGCGATGGAATAAAACTGTTTCTGATGGGGGACTATATATGTGTGGAGAGGGAATGAGTTAACGGCGTGTGTTGCGTTACGGATCTAGCGGGGAGAGCTTTCTTCTTCCTCAGAGAGGATTCTTAGTATCGGCGAAATTTTTTTTTTTTACAAAAATATTTAATAACATTTTTTAATATCATTGGAACAAATATTGACTAGTTTAGTGAAAAATTTTTTTCGTATCTGTGTGTATGTATATATACATACACACAGATACGAAAAAAAATACGAAAAAAATACGAAAAATATATATATGTATATATACATATATATATGTACCTCTAGAACGGATGAACGGATTTTCAAGTTTAAAAATTCGTTTTATTCGTTTTTTAGTGGGTAGGCGGCTGAAAAATAATTTTTAAGATTCATCGTTTTTCTTTTGTTTTATTTAAAAAAATGACTTTTCAACTTTGAGTTTTTAGGTTTTTTCGTATTGCAAGTTTAATATTTAAAAAATTTACCATAAGCTTTTACAAGAGCTTTAAATTGTTAACAATTTTAGACATTATTTTTCTAAAAAGTCATTTTTGAAAATTAGGTTATAACTTTTAAATCTCTTTTTCAATCATTATGCAAATTCATTAAATTATTAAGAATATTATTAGTGTGAATTTATTAAATTTTCAGGCATTAAGATTTTTTTTTTTTTTGAGAATATAATGATATTACGAAAAAAATCGATTTTCTATGGTATTCGATAACAAGAGTAAAGCTATGTTAATCTTGTCAAAATTTTATATATAAATAGCATTTTTATACCTTGAGTGCTGTATATTTTTGGTAAATTTTGGTAAGTTTTGAGGATAATTCAGTTTTTCTAATTTTTATTTTATTTTTTAATATTTCTAATTAAAGAATGGCTTAATGAATTTTCATGTTAAGGGGACGTCGGAGTCTCTAAAAATTTAAATTTCCCGCCCTTACTACATCGAAATACCCACAAGGTTTTTCAAACTTTTCTCTTTAACAAATTAACCAATTGACTTGAAATTTTAGGAGATGATAGAATGATCATAATTGAAGCGCGCTCAGCCCTGAAATTACCAATAAATTGTGTAAATATAATATTTTTAATTTGAAATATAATTGCAAAGTCAGAATCATGCCATCTCTTGGATTGAATTGAAATCAGTAAAAA